>JAMKQA010000565.1:0-26902 GCA_024699735.1 Posidonia australis
TGTTCCTATCCGGACGGACGGACTTAAGGTGTTCTCCCTCTTCGCCTATGTGTTCCTATCCGTACGGACGGACTCAAGGCGCTCTACTTCCTCGCCATTGTGTTCCTATCTGGACGGACGGACTCAAGGCGTATTCCCTCCTTGCCATAGTGTTCCTATCTGGACGGACGGATTCAAGGCATTTTCCCACCTCGCCTTTGTGTTCCTATCCGGACTGACGGACTCAAGGTGTTTTCCCTCCTCGCCTTTGTGTTCCTATCCGGACGGACGGACTCGAGGCGAATTCCCTCCTTGCCTTTTTGTTCCTATCCGGAGGGACGTGTTCCTATCCGGACGGACGGACTCAAGGCGTTTTCCCACCTCGCCTTTGTGTTCCAATTCGGATGGACGGACTCAAGGCCCTCTTCCTCCTCGCCTTTGTGTTCCGAACCGGACGGACGGACTCATGGCGTTTTCCCTCCTCGCCATTGTGTTCCTATCCGGACAAGCGCACTCAATGCGCTCTCCCTCCTCGCCTTTGGGTTCCTATCCCGATCGAGGGACTCACGGCGTTTTCCCTCCTCGCCATTGTGTACCTATCCGGATGGACGGACTCAGGGCATTTTCCCTCCTCGCCTTTGTGTACCAATCCGGATGGACAGACTCAAGCCGTTTTCCCTCCTCGCCTTTGTGTTCCAATCCGGTCGGACGGACTCAAGGCGTTTTCCCTCCTCGCCTACGTGTTCCTATCCGGACGGACGGACTCAAGGCGCTCCACCTCCTCGCCTTTGTGCTCCTATCCGTGCAGACGTATTAAAGGCATTCACCCTCCTCGCCTTTGTGTTCCCATCCGAACGGACGGACTCATGGCACTCTCCCGCCTCGCCTTTGTGTACCTATCCGGACGGACGGACTCAAGGCGTTCTCCCTCCTCGTCTTTGTGTTCCTGTCCGAACGAACGGACTCAAGGCGCCCCCACCTCGCCTTTGTGTTCCTACCCATATGGACGTACTCCTGGCGTTCTCCCTCCTCGCCTTTGCGTTACTATATGGACGGACGTACTCAAGGCATTCTCCCTCTTCGCCTTTTTGTTCCTATCCGGACGGATGGGCTCAAGGTGCTCTCCCTCCTCGCCTTTGTGTTCCTATCCGGACGGACTGACTCAAGGCGTTTTCCCTCCTCGCCTTTCTGTACCTATTCGAATGGATGTACTCATGGCGTTTTCCCACCTCACCATTGTGTAACAATCCGGATGGACAGACACACGGCATTTTCCCTCCTCACCTTTGAGTTCCAATCCAGACGGACGAACTCAAGGCGTTTTCCCTCCTCGCCATTTTGTACCTTTCCGGACGGACGGACTCAAGGCATTTTCCCTCCTCACCTTTGTGTTCCTATCCGTACGGACGGACTCAAGGCGTCTTTCCTCCTCGCCTTTGTGTTCCTATCCAGACGAACGGGCTCAAGGCGCTCTCCCTCCTCGCCTTTGTGTTCCTATCCGTACGGATGGACTCAAGGCGTTTTCCCACCACGCCTTCGTGTTCCTATCTGGACGGACGGACTCAAGGCGTTTTCCCTCCTCGCGTTTGTCTTCCTATCCAAACGGATGGACTCGTGGCGTTTTCCCTCCTTGCCTTTGTGTTCCTATCCAGACGGACGTGCTCGTATCCAGACGGACGTGTTCCTATCCGGATGGACGGACTCAAGGTGTTTTCCCACCTCGCCATTGTGTTCCTATCCGGACAGACGGACTCAAGGCGCTCTCCCATCTCGCCTTTGGGTTCCTATCCGGACCGACAGAGTCAAGGCGTTTTCCCTCCTCGCCATTGTGTACCTATCCGGATGGACATACTCAAGGCATTTTCCCTCCACGCCATTACGTTTCAATCCGGTCGAACGGACTCAAGGAGTTTTCCCTCCTTGCCTATGTGTTCCTATCCGGACAGACGGACTCAAGGCGCTCCTCCTCCTCGCCTTAGTGCACCTATCCGTGCGGACGGACTGAAGGCGTTCACCCTCCTCGCCTTTGAGTTCCCATCCGAACGGACGGACTCAAGGCACTCTCCCGCCTCACCTTTGTGTACCTATCCGGACGGACGGACTCAAGGCGTTTTCCCTGCCCGCCATTGTGTTCCAATCCGGACGGACAGACTCAAGGGGCTCTCTGTGCTCGCCTTTGTTTTCCTATCCGGACGGACGGACTCATGGCGTTCTCCCTCTTCTCCTTTGTGTTCCTATCCGTACGGAGGGACTCAAGGCGCTCTACTTACTCGCCATTGTGTTCCTATCTAGACGGACTGACTCAAGGCGTTTTCCCTCCTCGCCATTGTGTTCCTATCCGGACGGACGAACTCAGGGCGTTTTCCCTCCTCGCCTTTGTTTTCCCATCTCCACGGACGGACTCATGGCGCTCTCCCTCCTCGCCTTGTGTTCCTATCCGGAGGAACGGACTCAGGGCGTTTTATCACCTTGCCTTGGTGTTCCTATCCGGACGGACGGACAGAGAAAAGGCGTTTTCCCAAACCGCCATTGTGTTCCTATCCGTACGGACGAACTCAAGGCGTTCTCCCTCCTCGCCTTTGTGTTCCGGTCCGGACGGACGGACACATGGCGCTCCCCCTCCTTGCCTTTGTGTTCCGATCCATATGGACGTACTCCAGGCGTTCTCCTTCCTCACCTTTGCGTTCCTATCTGGTCAGACGTACTCATGGCGTTCTCCCTCTTCACCTTTGTGTTCCTATCCGGGCGGACGGACTCAAGGTGTTCTCCCTCCTCGCCTTTGTGTTCCTATCCGGACGGAGTAACTCAAGGCGTTTTCCCTCCTCGCCTTTGTGTACCTATTCGGACGGATGGACTCAAGGCGTTATCCCTCCTTGCCATTGTGTACCAATCCGGATGGACGGACACATGGCGTTAACCCTCCTCGCCTTTGTGTTCCTATCCGGTCGGACGGACTCAAGGCGTTTTCCCTCCACACCTTTGTATTCCTATCCAGACGGACGGACTCAAGGCACTCTTCCTCCTCACCTTTGTGTTCCTATTCGGACGGACGGACTCAAGGTGTTTTCCCTCCTCGTGTTTGTGTTCCAATCCAGACTGACAGACTCATGGCGCTCTCCCTCCTCGCCTTTGTGTTCCTATCCGGACGGACGGACTCAAGGCATTTTCCCACCTCGCATTTGAGTTCCTATTCAGACGGACTGACTCAAGGCGTTTTCCCTCCTCGCCTTTGTGTACCTATCCGGACGGACGAACTCAAGGCGTTTTCCCTCCTCACCTTTGTGTTCCTATCCGGACGGACGGACTCATGGCGTTTTCCCTCCTCGCCATTGTGTTCCTATCCAAACAAGCGGACTCAAGGCACTCTCCCACATCGCCTTTGGGTTCCTATCCGGACCGAGGGACTCAAGGCGTTTTCCCTCCACGCCATTGTGTACCAATCCGGACGGACGGACTCAAGGCGTTTTCCCTCCTCGCCTTTGTGTACCAATCCGGATGGACGGACTCAACCCGTTTTCCCTCCTCGCCTTTGTGTCCCAATCCGGTCGGACAGACTCAAGGCGTTTTCCCTCCTCGCCTACGTGTTCATATCCGGACAGACGGACTCAAGGCGCTCCACCACCTCGCATTGTGCTCCTATCCGTGCGGACGGACTAAAGGCATTCACCCTCCTCGCCTTTCTGTTCCCTTCTGAACGGACGGACTCATGGCTCTCTCCCGCTTCGCCATTGTGTACCTATCCGGACGGACGGACTCAAGGTGTTTTCCAGGCTCGCCATTGTGTTCCAATCCGGACGGACGGACTCATGGCACTCTCCCTCCTCGCCTTTGTGTTCCTATCCGGGCGGACGGACTCAAGGCTTTCTCCCTCTTCGCCATTGTGTTCCTATCCGTACGGACGGACTCAAGGTGCTCTACTTCCTCGCCATTGTGTTCCTATCTGGACGGATGGACTCAAGGCGTTTTCCCTCCTCGCCATAGTGTTCCAATCTAGACGGACGGACTCAAGGCATTTTCCCTCCTCGCCTTTGTGTTCCTATCACGATGGACGGACTCAAGGCGCTCTCCCTCCTCGCCTTTGAGTTCCAATCTAGACGGACGGACTCAAGGCATTTTTCCTCCTCGCCTTTGTGTTCCTATCTCCACAGACGGACTCATGGCGCTCTCCCACCTCGCCTTCGTGTTCCTATCCGGATGGCCGGAATGAAGGCGTTTTCCCACCTCGCCATTGTGTTCAAATCTGGTCGGACGGACTCAAGGCGTTTTCCCTCCTTGCATTTGTGTTCCTATCCGTACAGACGGACTCATGGCGTTTTCCCTCCTCGCCATTGTGTTCCTATCCAGACGGATGGACTCAAGGCGCTCTCCCTCCTTGCCTTTGTGTTCCTATCCATACGGATGGAGTCAAGGCATTTTCCCTCCTCGCCTTTGAGTTCCTATCCAGACGGACAGACTCAAGGCGTTCTCCCTCCTCGCCTTTGTGTACCTATCCGGACGGACGAACTCATGGCACTCTCCCTCCTTGCCCTCGTGTTCCTATCCGGATGGATGTGTTCCTATCCGGACGGACGGACTCAAGGCGTTTTCCCTCCTCGCCTTCGAGTTCCTATCCAGACGGACGGACTCATGGCATTCTCCCTCCTCGCCATTGTGTTCCTATCGGGAAGGACGGACTCGTGGCGTTTTCCCTCCTCGCCATTGTGTTCCTATCCGGCCAAGCACACTCAAGGCGCTCTCCCTCCTCGCCTTTCGGTTCCTATCCGGACCGAGGGACTCAAGGCGTTTTCCCTCCTCGCCATTGTGTACCTATCCGGACAGACGGACTCAAGGCATTTTCCCTCCTCGCCTTTGTGTACCAATCCGGATGGACGGACTCAAGACGTTTTCCCTCCTCGCCTTTGTGTTCCAATCCGGTCGGACGGACTCAAGGCGTTTCCCTCCTCGCCTACGTGTTCCTATCCGGACGGACGGACTCATGGCGCTCTACCTCCTCGCCTTTGTGCTCCTATCCGTGCAGACGGATTAAAGGCATTCACCCTCCTCGCCTTTGTGTTCCCATCCGAACGGACGGACTCATGGCACTCTCCCGCCTCGCCTTCGTGTACCTATCCGGACGGACGGACTCAAGGCGTTTTCCCTGCTCGCCATTGTGTTCCAATCCGGACAGACGGACTCACGGGGCACTCCCTCCTCGCCTTTGTGTTCCTATCCGGACGGACGGACTCGTGGCGCTCTCCCTCCTCGCCTTTGTGTTCCTATCTGGACAGATGGTCTAAAGGCGTTCTCCCTCTTCGCCTTTGTGTTCCTATCCGTACGGACGGACTGAAGGCGTTTTCCCTCCTTGCCATTGTGTTCCTAGCTGGACGAACGGACTCAACGCATTTTCCCTCCTCGCCATAGTGTTCCTATCGGGACGGACGGACTCAAGGCATTTTCCCTCCTCGCCTTTGTGTTCCTATCAGGACGGACGGACTCAAGGCGCTCTCCCTCCTCGCCTTTGTGTTCCAATCTGGACGGACGGACTCAAGGCGTTTTTCCTCCTCGCCTTTGTGCTCCTATCTCCTAAGACGGACTCAAGGCGCTCTCCCACCTCGCCTTTGTGTTCCTATCCAGATGGACGGACTCAAGGTGTTTTCCCTCCTCACCTTTGTGTTCCTATTCGGACGAATGGACTCAAGGTGTTTTCCCACCTCGCCTTTGTGTTTCTATTCGGACGGACGGACTCAAGGCACTCTCCTTCCTCGCCATGGTGTTCCTATCCGGATGGATGGATGGACAAAATGCGTTCTCCCAAACCGCCATTGTGTTCCTATCCGTACGGACGGACTCAAGGCGTTCTCCCTCATCGCCTTTGTGTTCCTGTCCGGACGAACAGACTCATGGCGCTCCCCCACCTCGCCTTTGTGTTCCTATCCATATGGACGTACTCCTGGCGTTCTCCCTCCTCGCGTTTGCGTTCCTATATGGACGGACGTACTCAAGGCATTCTCCCTCTTCGCCTTTATGTTCCTATCCGGACGGACGGGCTCAAGGTGCTCTCCCTCCTCGCCTTTGTGTTCCTATCCGGACGGACTGACTCAAGGCGTTTTCCCTCCTTGCCTTTATGTACCTATTCGGACGGATGGACTCATGGCGTTTTCCCTCCTCACCATTGTGTACCAATCCAGATGGACGGACACAAGGCGTTTTCCCTCCTCGCCTTTGTGTTCCTATCCGAACGGACGGACTCAAGGCGTTTTCCCTCCTCGCCTTTGTGTTCCAATCCGTACGGACGGACTCAAGGTGTTTTCCCTCCTCGCCTTTGAGTACCTATACGGATGGACGGACTCAAGGCGTTTTCCCACCTCGCCATTGTGTTCCTATCCGGATGGACGACCTCAAGGCGTTTTCCCTCCTTGCCTTTGTGTTCCTCTCCGTACGGACGGACTCAAGGCATTTTCCCTCCTTGCCATTGTGTTCCAATCCAGACGGACGGGCTCAAGGCGCTCTCCCTCCTCGCCATTGCGTTCCTATCCGGATGGACGACCTCAAGGCGTTTTCCCTCCTTGCCTTTGTGTTCCTATCCGTACGGACGGACTCAAGGCGTTTTCCCTCCTCGCCTTTGTGTTCCTATCCGTACGGACGGGCTCATGGCACTCTCCCTCCTCGCCTTTGTGTTCCTATCCAGACGGACGGACTCAAGGCGTTTTCCCACCACGCCTTTGTGTTCCTATCCGGACGGACGGACTCAAGGCGTTTTCCCTCCTCGCCCTTGTCTTCCTATCCGAACGGACGGACTCGAGGCGTTTTCCCTCCTAGCCTTTGTGTTCCTATCCGGACGGACGGACTCAAGGCATTTTCCCACCTCGCCTTTGTGTTCCTATTCGGACGGACGGACTCAAGGCGCTCTCCCTCCTCGCCTTTGTGTTCCTATACGGACCGACGGACACATGGCGTTATCCCTCCTCGCCATTGTGTTCCTATCCAGACAGACGGACTCAAGGCGCTCTCCCTCCTCGCCTTTGGGTTCCTATCCGGATCGACAGACTCAAGGCGTTTTCCCTCCTCGCCATTGTGTACCTATCCGGACGGACAGACTCAAGGCGTTTTCCCTCCTCGCCTTTGTGTACCAATCCGGATGGACAGACTCAAGTCGTTTTCCCTCCACGCCTTTGCGTTCCAATCCGGTCGGACGGACCCAAGGCGTTTTCCCTCCTCGTCTATGTGTTCCTATCCGGACGGACGGACTCAAGGCGCTCCACGTCCTCGCCTTTGTGCTCCTATCCGTGCTGACGGACTGAAGGTGTTCACCCTCCTTGCCTTTGAGTTCCCATCCGAACGGATGGACTCAAGGCACTCTCCCGCCTCGCCTTTGTGTACCAATCCGGACGGACGGACTCAAGGCGTTTTCCCTGCTCGCCATTTTGTTCCAATCCAGACGGACAGACTCAAGGGGCTCTCCCACCTCGCCTTTGTTTTGATATCCGGACGGACGAACTCATGGCACTCTCCCTCCTCACCTATGTATTCCTATCCAGACGGACGGACTCAAGGCGTTCTACCTCTTCGCCTTTGTGTTCCTATCCGTACGGACGGACTCAAGGCGCTCTACTTCCTCACCATTGTGTTCCTATCTGGACGGACTGACTCAAGGCGATTTCCCTCCTCGCCATTGTTTTCCTATCCGGACGGACGGACTCAGAGCGTTTTCCCTCCTCACCTTTGTGTTCCTATCCGGATGGACGGACTCAAAGCGCTCTCCTTCCTCGCCTTTGTGTTCCTATCCGGATGGACGGACTCCTGGCAATTTCCCTCCTCGCGCTTGAGTTCCTATCCAGACGGACGGACTCTAGGCGTTTTCCCTCCCTGCCTTTGTGTACCTATCCGGATGGATGGACTCAAGGCGCTCTCCCACCTCGCCTTTGTGTTCCTATCCGGACGGACGGACTCAAGGCGTTTTCCCTCCTCACCTTTATGTTCCTATCCGTACGGACGGACTCAAGGCGTCTTCCCAACTCGCCTTTTTGTTCCAATCCGGACGGACGGACTCATGGTGCTCTCCCTCCTCGCCTTTGTGTTCCTATCTGGACGGACGGACTCAAGGCGTTTTCCCACCATGCCTTCGTGTTCCGATCTGGACGGACGGACTCACGGCGTTTTCCCTACTCGCCTTTGTGTTCCTATCCGGACAGATGGACTCAAGGCGTTTTCCTCCTTGCATTTGTGTTCCTATTCGGACGGACGGACTCAAGGCGTTTTCCCACCTCGCCTTTGTGATCCTATCCGGACGGACGGACTCAAGGCGCTCTCCCTCCTCGCCTTTGTGTTCCTATCCGGATGGACGGACTCAAGGCATTTTCCCTCCTCGCCATTGAGTTCCTATCCGGACCGACGGACTCGAGGCGCTCTCCCTCCTGGCCTTTGGGTTCCTATCTGGACCGACGGACTCAAGGCGTTTTCCCTCCACGCCGTTGCGTACCAATCCGGATGGATGGACTCATGGCATTTTCCCTCCTCGCCTTTGTGTTCCATTCCGGTCGGACGGACTCAAGGCATTTTCCCTCCTCGCCTATGTGTTCCTATCCGGACGGACGGACTCAAGTCGCTCCTCCTCCTCGCCTTTGTGCACCTATCCGTGCGGACGGACTGAAGGCGTTCACCCTCCTCGCCTTTGTGTTCCCATCCGAACGGACGGACTCATGGCACTTCCCGCCTCGCCTTTGTGTACCTATCCGGACGGACGGACTCAAGGCGTTTTCCCTGCTCGCCAATGTGTTCCAATCCGGACGGACAGACTCAAGGGGCACTCTCCCTCCTCACCTATGTGTTCCTATCCGGACGGACGGACTCAAGGCGTTCTCCCTCTTCGCCTTTGTGTTCCTATCCGTACGGACGGACTCAAGGCGCTCTACTTCCTCGCCATTGTGTTCCGATCTGGACAGACGGACTCAAGGCATTTTCCCTCCTCGCCATTGTGTTCCTATCCGGACGGACGGACTCTGGGAGTTTTCCCTCCACGCCTTTGTGTTCCTATCTGGATGGACGGACTCACAGCACTCTCCCTCCTCGCCTTTGTGTTCCTATCCGGACGGACGGACTTATGGCAATTTCCCTCCTCGCGTTTGAGTTCCTATCCAGACGGACGGACTCAAGGCGTTTTCCCTCCTCGCCTTTGTGTACCTATCCGGATGGATGGACTCATGGCGCTCTCCCTCCTCGCCTTTGTGTTCCTATCCGGACGGACGGACTCAAGGCGTTTTCCCTCCTCACCTTTGTGTTCCTATCCGAATGGACGGACTCAAGGCGTCTTCCCTCCTCGCCATTGTGTTCCTATCCGGACGGACGGACTCAAGGCACTCTCCCTCCTCGCCTTTGTGTTCCTATCTGGACGGACGGACTCAAGGTGTCTTCCCTCCTTGCCATTGTGTTCCTATCTGGACGGACGGACTCAAGGCGTTTTCCCACCACGCCTTCGTGTTCCTATCTGGACGGACGGACTGAAGGCGTTTTCCCTCCTTGCCTTTGTGTTCCTATCCGGACAGATGGACTCATGGCGTTTTCCCTCCTTGCATTTGTGTTCCTATCCGGGCGGACGGACTCAAGGCGCTTTCCCACCTCGCCTTTGTGTTCCAATCTGGACGGACGGACTCAAGGCGCTTTCCCTCCTCGCCTTTGTGTTCCTATCCGGACGGACGGACTCAAGGTGTTTTCCCTCCTCGCCATTGTGTTCCTATCCGGACCGACGGACTCGAGGCGCTCTCCCTCATCGCCTTTGGGTTCCTATCCGGACCGACGGACTCTTGGCGTTTTCCCTCCTCGCCTTTGTGTACCTATCCGGACGGACAGACTCAAGGCGTTTTCCCACCTCGCCTTTGTGTTCCTATTCGGACGGACGGACTCAAGGCGCACTCCCTCCTCGCCTTTGTGTTCCTATCCGGACGGACAGACTCATGGCGTTATCCCTCCTCGCCATTGTGTTCCTACCCGGATAGAAGGACTCAATGCGCTCTCCCTCCTCGCCTTTGGGTTCCTATCCGGATCGACAGACTCAAGGCGTTTTCCCTCCTCGCCATTGTGTACCTTTCTGGACGGACGGACTCATGGCGTTTTCCCTCCTTGCCTTTGTGTACCAATCCGGATGGACAGACTCAAGGCGTTTTCCGTCCACGCCTTTGCGTTACAATCCGATCGGACGGACCCAAGGCGTTTTCCCTCCTCGTCTATGTGTTCCTATCCGGACGGACAGACTCAAGGCGCTCCACCACCTCGCATTTGTGCTCCTATCCGTGCGGACGGACTGAAGGTGTTCACCCTCCTCGCCTTTGTGTTCCCATCCGAACGGACGGACTCAAGGCACTCTCCCGCCTCGCCTTTGTGTACCTATCCGGACGGACGGACTCAAGGCGTTTTCCCTACGCGCCATTGTGTTCCAATCCGAATGGACAGACTCAAGGGGCTCTCCGTCCTCGCCATTGTTTTCCTATCCAGACGGACGAACTCATGGCGCTCTCCCTCCTCGCCTTTGTGTTCCTATCCGGACGGACGGACTCAAGGCGTTCTACCTCTTCGCCTTTGTGTTCCTATCCGTACGGACGGACTCATGGCGCTCTACATCCTCGCCTTTGTGTTCCTATCTGGACGGACGGACTCAAGGCGTTTTCCCACCACGCCTTCGTGTTCCTATCTGGACGGACGGACTCAAGGCGTTTTCCCTCCTAGCCATTGTGTTCCTATCCGGACGGACGGACTCAAGGCGTTTTCCCACCTCGCCTTTGTGTTCCAATCCGGACGGACGGACTCAAGGCTGTCCCTCCTTGCCTTTGTGTTCCTATCTGGATGGACAGACTCAAGGCGTTTTCCCTCCTCGCCATTGTGTTCCTTTCCGGACCGACGGACTCAAGGCGTTTTCCCTCCTCGCCGTTGTGTTCCTATCCGGACCGACGGACTCGAGGCACTCTCCCTCCTCGCCTTTGGGTTCCTATCCGGACCGACGGACTCATGGCGTTTTCCCTCCTCGCCTTTGTGTACCTATCCGGACGGACGGACTCAAGGCATTTTCCCTCCACGTCTTTGCGTACCAATCCGGATGGACGGACTCATGGCATTTTCCCTCCTCGCCTTTGTGTTCCATTCCGGTCGGACGGACTCAAGGCGTTTTCCCTCCTCGCCTATGTGTTCCTATCTGGATGGACGGACTCAGGGCGCTCCACCTCCTCGCCTTTGTGCTCCTATCCGTGCGGACGGACTGAAGGCGTTCACCCTCCTCGCCTTTGTGTCCCATCCGAACGGACGGACTCAAGGCACTCTCCCGCCTTGCCTTTGTGTACCTATCCGAACGGACGGACTCATGGCGCTCTCCCTCTTCGCCATTGTGTACCTATCCGGACGGACGGACTCAAGGCATTCTCCCTCTTCGCCTTTGTGTTCCTATCCGTACGGATGGACTCAAGGCGCTCTACTTCCTCGCCATTGTGTTCCTATCAGGAGAGACGGACTCAAGGCGTTTTCCCTTCTCGCCATTGTGTTCCTATCCGGACGGACGGACTCAAGGCGTTTTCCCACCTCGCCTCTGTGTTCCTATCCGGATGGACGGACTCATGGCATTTTCCCACCTCGCCTTTGTGTTCCAATCCGGACGGAGAGACTCAAGGCGTTTTCCCTCCTCGCCTTTGTGTTCCTATCTTTACGAACGGAGTCAAGGCGTTTTCCCCCCTCGCCTTTGTGTTCCTATCCGGACGAACGAACTCAAGGCGCTCCACCTCCTCGCCTTGTGCTCCTATCCGTGCAGACGGACTGAAGGCGTTCACCCTCCTCGCCTTTGTGTTCCCATTCGAACGGACGGACTCAAGGCACTCTCCCGCCTCACCTTTGTGTACCTATCCGAACGGACGGACTCATGGCGCTCTCCCTTCTTGCCTTTGTGTACCTATCCGGATGGATGGACTCAAGGCATTCCCCTCTTCGCCTTTGTGTTCCTATCCGTACAGACGGACTTAAGGCGCTCTACTTCCTCGCCATTGTGTTCCTATCAGGAGAGACGGACTCAAGGCGTTTTCCCTCCTCGCCATTGTGTTCCTATCCGGACGGACGGACTCAAGGCATTTTCCCACCTCGCCTCTGTGTTCCTATCCAGACGGACGGACTCAAGGCGCTCTCCCTCCTCGCCTTTGTGTTCCAATCCGGACGGACAGACTCAAGGCGTTTTCCCTCCTCACCATTGTGTTCCTATCTTTACGAATGGACTCAAGACGTTTTCCCTCCTCGCCTTTGTGTTCCTATCCGGACGGACGGACTCAAGGCGCTCCACCTCCTCGCCTTTGTGCTCCTTTCCGTGCGAACGGACTGAAGGCGTTCACCCTCCTCGCCTTTGTGTTCCCATCCGAACGGATGGACTCAAGGCACTCTCCCGCCTCGCCTTTGTGTACCTATCCGAACGGACGGACTCATGGCACTCTCCCTCCTCGCCTTTGTGTACCTATCTGGACGGACGGACTCAAGGCATTCACCCTCTTCGCCTTTGTGTTCCTATCCATACGGACGGACTCAAGGCGCTCTACTTCCTCGCCATTGCGTTCCTATCTTAAGAGACGGACTCAAGGCGTTTTCCCTCCTCGCCATTGTGTTCCTATCCGAATGGACGGACTCAAGGCATTTTCCCACCTCGCCTCTGTGTTCCTATCCGGACGGACGGACTCAAGGCGCTCTCCCTCCTCGCCATTGTGTTCCAATCCGGACGGACAGACTCAAGGCATTTTCCCTCCTCGCCGTTGTGTTCCTATCATTACAAACGGACTCAAGGCGTTTTCACTCCTCGCCTATGTGTTCCTATCCGGACGGACGGACGGACTCAAGGCACTCTCCCTCCTCGCCTTTGAGTTCCAATACCGATGAACGGACTCATGGCGTTTCCCCACCTCGCCATTGTTTTCCTATCCGGACGGACGGACTCAAGGCGTTTTCCCTCGTTGCCTTTGGGTTCCGATCCGTACGGACGGACTCAAGATGTTTTCCCTCCTCGCCTTTGTGTTCCTATCCAAACGGACGGACTCAAGGCGCTCTCCCTCCTCGCCTTTGTGTTCCTTTCTGGACAGATGGACTCATGGCATTTTCCCTCCCCGCCTTTGAGCTCCTATCCGGACGGACGGACACAAGGCGTTTTCCCACCTCGCCTTTGTGTACCTATCCGGACGGACGGACTCATGGCGCTCTCCCTCCTCGCCTTTGTGTTCCTATCCGAACGGATGGACTAAAGGCGTTTTCCCTCCTCGCCTTTGTGTTCCTATCCGTATGGATGGACTCGGCGTCTTCACTCCTCACCTTTGTGTGCCTATCCGGACCAACGGACTCAAGGCGCCCTCCCTCCTCGCCTTTGTGTTCCTATCCGAATGGATGGACTCATGGCGTTTTCCCACCTCACCTTTTTGTACCCTTCGGGATGGACGGACTCAAGGCATTTTCCCTCTTCGCCTTTGTGTTCCTATCTGGACGGACGGACTCAAGGCGTTTTCCCTCCTTGCCTTTGTGTTCCTATCCGGACGGATGGACGCAAGGCACTCTCCCTCCTCACCTTTGTGTTCCTATCCAGACGGACGGATGGAGAAAGGGCGTTCACCCAAACCACCTTTGTGTTCCTATCCGTACGGACAGACTGAAGGCGTTCTCCCTCCTCGCCTTTGTGTTCCTGTCCGGACGGACGGACTCAAGGCGCTCCCCCTCCTCGCCTTTGTGTTCCTATCCGTATGGACGGACTCCAGGCGTTCTCCCTCCTCGCCTTTGTGTTCCTATTCGGACGGAGGGACTCAAGTCGTTCTCCCTCCTCGCCTATCCGTTCCAATCCGGACGGACGTACTCATGGCGTTCTCCCTCCTCGCCCTTCTGTTCCAATCCGGACGGACGGACTCAAGGTGCTCTCCCTCCTCGCCTTTGAGTTCCTATCCGGACAGACTGACTCAAGGCGTTTTCCCTCCTCACCTTAGTGTTCCTATTCGGATGGACGAACTCAAGGCGTTTTCCCTCCTCGCCTTTGTGTACCAATCTGGACAGACAGACACAAGGCGTTTTCCCTCCTCGCCTTTGTGTTCCTATCCGGTCGGACGGACTCATGGCGTTTTCCCTCCACGCCCTTTTGTTCCGATCCAGACGGACAGACTCAAAGCACTCTTCCCCTCGCCTTTGTGTTCCTATCCGGACGAACGGACTCAAGGCGCTCTACCTCCTCGCCTTTGTGTTCCAATCCGGACGGACGGACTCTAGGCATTATCCCTCCTCACCTTTGTGTTCCTATCTATACGGACGGACTCAAGGCGTCTTCCCTCCTCGCCATTGTGTTCCTATCTGGACGGACGTACTCAAGGCGCTCTCCCTCCTCGCCTTTGTGTTCCTATCCGGACGGACGGACTCAAGGCGCTCCCCCTCCTCGCCTCTGTGTTCCTATCCGTATGGACGGACTCAAGGCATTCTCCCTCCTCACCTTTCGGTTCCTATCCAGACGGACGGACTCAATTCGTTCTCCCTCCTCGCCTATCCGTTCCAATCCGGACAGACGTACTCAAGGCGTTCTCCCTCCTCGCCCTTCTGTTCCAATCCGAATGGTCGGACTCAAGGTGCTCTCCCTCCTCGCCTTTGAGTTCCAATCTGGACAGACTGACACAGGCGTTTTCCCTGCTCGCCTTTGTGTTCCTATTCGGACGGACGAACTCAAGGTGTTTTCCCTCCTCGCATTTGTGTTCCAATCCGATCGGACGGACTCAAGGCGTTCTCCCTCTTCGCCTTTGTGTCCTATCCGTACGGACGGACTCAAGGCGCTCTACTTCCTCGCCATTGTGTTCTTATCTGGACAGACGGACTCAAGGCGTTTTCCCTCCACGCCATTGTGTTCCTATCCGGACGGACGGACTCAAGGCGTTTTCCATCCTCGCCATTGTGTTCCTATCCGGACGGATGGACTTATGGCGCTCTCCGTCCTCTCCATTGTGTTCCTATCCAAACGGACGGACTCAAGGCATTTTCCCTCCTCGCCTTTGTGTTCCTATCCGGACGAACAGACTCACGGCGCTCTCCCTCCTCGTGTTTGAGTTCCTATACGCACGGACGGACTCAAGGCGTTTTCCCACCTCATCATTGTGTTCCCATCTGAACGGTCGGACTCATGGCGTTTTCCCTCCTTGCCTTTGTGTTCCGATCCATACGGACGGACTCATGGCATTTTCCCGCCTCGCATTTGTGTTCCTATCCGGACAGACGGACTCAAGGCGCTCTCCCTCCTCGCCATTGTGTTCCTATCCGAACGGACGGACTCATGGCATTTTCTCTCCTCACCTTTGAGTTCCTATCCGGATGGACGGACTCAAGGAGTTTTCCCACCTCGCCATTGTGTACCTATCCGGACGGACGGACTTAAGGCGCCCTCCCTCCTCGCCTCGGTGTTCCTATCCAGACGGACGGACTAAAGGAGTTTTCCCTCCTCGCCTTTCTGTTCCTATCCGTACGGATGGACTCAAGGCGTCTTCACTCCTCACCTTTGTGTTCCTATCCGGACAAACGAACTCAAGGCGCTCTCCCTCCTTGCCTTTGTGTTCCTATCCGGACGGACGGACTCAAGGCGTTTTCCCACCTCGCCTTTGTGTTCCTATTGGGACGGACGGACTCAAGGCGTTTTCTCTCTTCGACTTTGTGTTCCTATCCGGACGGACAGACTCAATGCGTTTTCCCTCCTTGCCTTTGTGTTCCTATCTGGACGGATGGACGCAAGGCACTCTCCCTCCCCGCCTTGGTGTTCCTCTCCAGACGGACGGGCGGACAAAGTGCATTCTCCCAATCCGCCTTTGTGTTCCTATCTGTACGGACGGACTCAAGGCGTTCTCCCTCCTCGCCTTTGTGTTCCTATCCGGACGGACGGACTTAAGGTGCTCCCCTTCCTCGCCTTTGTGTTCCTATCCGTATGGACGGACTCCAAGCATTCTCCCACCTCGCCATTGTGTTCCTATCTGGACGGAGGACTCAAGTCGTTCTCCCTCCTCGCCTACCCGTTCCAATCCGGACGAACGTACTCAAGGCGTTCTCCCTCCTCGCCCATGTGTTCCTATCCGGACGGACGTACTCAAGGTGCTCTCCCTCCTCGCCTTTGAGTTCCTATCTGGACAGACTGACTCAATGCGTTTTCCCTCCTCGCCTTTGTGTTCGTATCTGGACGGACCGACTCAAGTCATTTTCCCACCTCGCCATTGAGTTTCGATTCGATCGGACGGACTCAAGGCGTTTTCCCTCCTCGCCTTTGGGTTCCTATCTGGACGGACGGACTCAAGGCGCTCTCCCTCCTCACCTTAGTGTTCCTATCCAGACGGACGGACTCAAGGCATTTTCCCTCCTCGCCCTTGTGTTCCTATCAGTACGAACGGACTGAAGGCATTTTCCCGCCTCGCCTTTGTGTTCCTATCCGGACGGACGGACTCAAGGCACTCTCCCTCCTCGCCATTCAGTTCCTATACGGACAAACGGTCTTAAGGCATTTCACCACCTCGCCATTGTGTTCCTATCCGGACGGACGGACAGACTCAAGGCGTTTTCCCTCCTTGCCTTTGTGTTCCTATCCGTACGGACGGACTCCAGGTGTTTTCCCTCCTCGCCTATGTGTTCCTATCCGGACGGACGGACTCAAGGCGCTCTCCCTCCTCTCCTTTGTGTTCCTATCCAGACGGACAGACACAAGGCATTTTCCCTCCTCGCCTTTGAGTTCCTACCGGGACGGATGGACTCAAGGCATTTTCCATCCTCACCTTTGTGTACCTATCCAGATGGACGGACTGAAGGCGCTCTCCCTCCTCGCCATTGTGTTCATATCCGGACAAACGGACTCAAGGCACTTTCCCTCCTTGCCTTTGTGTTCCTATCCGGACGGACGGACTCAAGGCATTTTCCTCCTTGCCTTTGTGTTCCTATCTGGATGGACAGACACAAGGCATTTTCCCACCTCGCCTTTATGTTCCTATCCAGACGGACGGACTCAAGGCGCTCTCCCTCCTCACCTTTATGTTCCAATCTGGACAAACGGACTCGAGGCGTTTTCCCTCCTCGCTTTTGTGTTCCTATCCGGACAGACGGACTCAAGGCACTCTCCCTCCTCACCATTGTGTTCCTATCCAGATGGACGGACTCAAGGCATTTTCTCTCCTCGCCTTTGTGTTCCAATACGGTCGGACGGACTCAAGGCGCTCACCCACCTCGCCTTTGTGTTCCTATTTGGACGAACGGACTCAAGGTGTTTTCCCACCTCGCCTTTGTGTTTCTATCCGGACGGACAGACTCAAGGCGCTCCCTCCTCGGCTTGTGTTCCTATTCAAACGGACGGACGGACAAAAGGCGTTCTCCCAAACCGCCATTGTGTTCCTATCCGTACGGACGGACTCAAGGCGTAATCCCTCCTCGCCTTTCTGTTCCTGCCCGGACGGACGGACTCAAGGCGCTTCCCCTCCTTGCCTTTGTGTTCCTATCCGTATGGACAAACTCCAGGCGTTCTCCCCCCTTGCCTTTGTGTTCCTATTCGGACGGACGAACTCAAGTCGTTCTCCCTCCTCGCCTTTCTGTTCCAATCCGGACGGACGTACTCAAGGGGTTCTTCCTCGTCGCCTTTGTGTTCCTATCCGGATGGATGGACTGAAGGTGCTCTCCCTCCTCGCCTATGTGTTCCTATCCGGACGGACTGACTCATGGCGTTTTCCCTCCTCGCCTTTGTGTTCCTATCCGGACGGACTGACTCATGGCGTTTTCCCACCTCACCTTTGTGTTCCTATCCGAACGGACAGACTCGAGGCGTTTTCCCACCTCACCTATCTGTTCCTAGCCGGACGGACGGACTCAAGGCGTTTTCCCAGCTGGCCTTTGTGTTCCAATGCGGACCGACAGACTCAAGGCGCTCTCCCTCCTCACCTTTCTGTTCCTATCCAGAAGGACGGACTGAAGGCGTTTTCCCTCGTCGCCTTTGTGTTCCTATCCGGACGGACGGACTCAAGGCGCTCCACCGTCTCGCCTTTGTGTTCCTATCCGTATGGACGGACTGAAGGCATTCTCCCACCTCGCCTTTGTGTTCCCATCCGGACGGACGGACTCTAGGCGCCCTCCCTCCTCGCCGTTGAGTTCCTATCTGGACGGACGGAATGAAGGCGTTTTACCTCCACGCCTTTGTGTACCTATCCGGACGGACGGACTCAAGGCACTCACCGTCCTCCCCAATGTGTTCCTATCTGGACGGAAGGACTCAAGGCATTTTCCCTCCTCGCCTTTGTGTTCTTATCCGGACGGATGGACTCAAGGCGTTTTCCCTCCTCGCCATTGTGTTCCTATCCGGATAGACGGACACAAGGCGCTCTCCCTCCTCGCCTTTGTTTTCCTATCCGGTCGGACGGACTCAAGGCGCTCTCCCTCCTCGCCTTTGTGTTCCTTTCCGAACGGACAGACTCAAGGTGTTTTCCCTCTTTGCCTTTGTGTTCCTATACGGATGGACTGACTCAAGGCGTTTTCCCACCTCGCCATTGTGTTCCTAATCGGTCGGACGGACTCATGGTGTTTTCCGTCCTCCCTTTGGTGTTCCTATTCGGACGAACGGACTCAAGGCGTTTTCCCTCGACGCCGTTGTGTTCCTATCTGGTCGGACAGACTCAAAGCGTTTTCCCTCCTCGCCTTTGTGTTCCTATCCGAACGGACGGATTCAAGGCGTTTTTCCTCCTCGCCTTTTTGTTCCAATCCAGATGGACAGACTCGAGGCGCTCTCCATCCTCGCCTATGTGTTCCTATCCGGACAGACGGACTCAAGGCGCTCTCCCTCCTCGCCGTTGTGTTCCTATCTAGACCGACGGACTCAAGGCGTTTTCCCACCTCGCCTTTGTGTTCCTATCCGGACGGACAGACTCAAGGCGTTTTCCCTCCTCGCCTTTGTGTTCCTATCCGGACGGACGGACTCAAGGCGCTCTCCCTCCCCACCTTGTTGTTCCTATCTGGACGGATGAACTCAGGGCGTTTTCCCTCCTCGCCAATGAGTTCCTATCCAGACAAACGTACACAAGGCGCTCTCCCTCCTCGCCTTTGTGTTCCTATCCGGACAAATGGACTCGAGGCGCTCTCCCTCCTCGCCTTTGTGTTCCAATCCGGAAGGACGGACTCAAGGCGTTTTCCCACCTCTCCTTTGTGTTCCAATCTAGACAAACAGACTCAAGGCGCTCTCCCTCCTCGCCATTGTGTTCCTATCCAGACCGACGGACTCAAGGCGTTTTCCCACCACGCCTATCTGTTCCTATCCGAATGGACGGACTCAAGGCATTTTCCCAGCTCGCCTTTGTGTTCCTATCCGGACGGAGAGACTCAAGGCACTCTCCCTCCTCGCCTTTGCGTTCCTATCCAGAAGGACGGACTGAAGGAGTTTTCCCTTCTCGCCATTGTGTTCCTATCCGGACGGACGCACTCAAGGCGCTCCACCGTCTGGCCGTTGTGTTCCTATCCGTACGGACAGACTGAAGGCGTTCTCCCACCTCGCCTTTGTGTTCCCATCCGGACAGACGGACTCTAGGCGCCCTACCTCCTCGCCTTTGAGTTCCTATCCGAACGGACGGAATCAAGGTGTTTTCCCTCCACGCCTTTGTGTACCTATCCGGACGGACGGACTCAAGGCACTCACCCTCCTCCCCAATGTGTTCCTATCTGGACGGACGGACTCAGGGCATTTTTCCTCCTCGCCTTTGTGTTCCAATCCAGACAGACAAACTCAAGGCGCTCTCCCTCCTCGCCATTGTGTTCCTATCCAGACCGACGGACTCAAGGCGTTTTCCCACCACGCCTATCTGTTCCTATCCGAACGGACGGACTCAAGGCGTTTTCCCATCTCGCCTTTGTGTTCCTATCCGGACGGAGTGACTCAAGGCACTCTCCCTCCTCGCCTTTGCGTTCCTATCCGGAAGGACGGACTGAAGGCGTTTTCCTTTCTCGCCTTTGTGTTCCTATCCGGATGGACGGACTCAAGGCGCTCCACCGTCTGGCCGTTGTGTTCCTATCCGTACGGACAGACTGAAGGCGTTCTCCCACCTTGCCATTGTGTTCCCATCCGGACAGACGGACTCTAGGCGCCCTCCCTCCTCACCTTTGAGTTCCTATCCAGACGGACGGAATCAAGGCGTTTTCCCTCCACGCCTTTGTGTATCTATCCAGACGGACGGACTCAAGGCACTCACCCTCCTCCCCAATGTGATCCTATCTGGACGGACGGACTCAGGGCATTTTCCCTCCTCGCCTTTCTGTTCTTATCCGGACAGACGGACTCAAGGCGTTTTCCCTCCTCGCCATTGTGTTCCTATCCGGACAGACGGACACATGGCGCTCTCCCTCCTCGCCTTTGTGTTCCTATCCGGTCGGACGGAGTCAAGGCGCTCTCCCTCCTCGCCTTTGTGTTCCTTTCCGAATGGACGGACTCAAGGCGTTCTCCCTCCTCACCCATCTGTTCCTATCCGGACGGACGGACTCAAGGCGTTCTCCGTCTTTGACTTTGTGTTCCTATCCGGACGGACGGACTCAAGGTGCCCTCCAACCTCTCCTTTGTGTTCCTATCCGGATGGACTGACTCAAGGCGTTTTCCCGCCTCACCATTGTGTTCCTATTCGGTCGGACGGACTCATGGCGTTTTCCCTCCTCCCCTTTGTGTTCCTATCCGGACGGACGGACTCAAAGCGTTTTCACTCGACGCCATTGTGTTCCTATCTGGTCAGACAGACTCAAGGCGTTTTCCCTCCTCACCTTTGTGTTCCTATCCGGATGGACGGACTCTCAGAGTTTTCCCTCCTCGCCTATGTTTTCCAATCCGGACGGACAGACTCAAGGCGCTCTCCATCCTCGCCTTTGTGTTCCTATCCGGAAGGACGGACTCAAGGCGTTTTCCCTCCTCACCTTTGTGTACCTATCCGGACGGACGGACTCAAAGCGCTCTCCCTCCTCGCCATTATGTTCCTATCTGGACGGACGGACTCATTGCATTTTCCCCCCTCACCGTTGTGTTCTTATCCAGATGGACGGACTCAAGGCGTTTTCCCTCCTCGCCAATGAGTTCCTATCCGGACAGACGGACACAAGGCGCTCTCCCTCCTCTCCTTTGTGTTCCTATCCGGACGGATGGACTCGAGGCGCTCTCCCTCCTCGCCTTTGTGTTCCTCTCCGGAAGGACGGACTCAAGGCGTTTTCCAACCTCGCCTTTGTGTTCCTATCCAGACAGACGGACTCAAGTCGCTCTCCCTCCTCGCCATTGTGTTCCTATCAGGACAAACGGACTCAAGGCGTTTTCCCACCTCGCCTTTGTGTTCCTATCTGGACGGATAGACTCAAGGCGTTTTCCCTCCTCGCCTTTGTGTTCCTATCCGGACGGACGGACTCAAGGCGCTCTCCCTCCTCGCCAAGTCGTTCTTATCTGGACGGACTGACTCACGGTGTTCTCCCTCTTCGCCTTTGTTTTCGTATCCAGACGGACAGACAAAAGGCGTTCTCCGTACTCGCCGTCGTGTTCTTATCCATACGGACGGAGTCAAGGTGTTCTCCCACATCGCCTTTGTGTTCCTTTCTGGATGGATGGACACGAGGCGCTCCCCCTCCTCGCCTTTGTGTTCCAATCCGTACGGACGGTCACAAGGCGTTCTCCCTACTCGCCTTTGTGTACCTATCCGAACAGACGGACTCAAGGCGTTCTCCCTCCTCGCCTTTGTGTTCCTATCCGGACGGACGGACTCAAGGCGCTCCCCCACCTCGCCTTTGTGTTCCTATCCGTACGGACGGACGCAAGGCATTCTACCTCCTCGCCTTTGTGTTCCTATCCGGATAGACGGACTCAATACGTTCTCCCTCCTCGCCTTTCTGTTCCTATCCAGACGGACGGACTCAAGGCATTCTCCCTCTTCGCCTATGGGTTCCTATCTGGACGGACGGTCTCAAGGTGCTCTCCCACCTCGCGATAGTGTTCCTATCCGGACGGACTAATTCAAGGCGTTTTCCCTCCTCGCCATTGTGTTCCTATTCGGATGGACAGACTCAAGGCATTTTCCTCCTCGCCATTGTGTTCCTATTCGGATGGACAGACTCAAGGCGTTCTCCCTCCTCGCCTTTGTGTTCCTATATGGACGGAGGGACTCAAGGCATTCTCCCCCATCGCCTTAGTGTTCCTAACCAGACGGACGGACTCAAGGCGCTCTCCCTCCTCGTCTTTGTGTTCCTATCTGGACGGACGGACTCATGGCATTTACCCTCCTCGCCATTGTGTTCCTATCCAGACGGACAGACTCAAGGCGTTTTACCTCCTCGCCATTGTGTTCCTATCCGGACGGACGGACTGAAGGCGTTTTCCCTGCTCGCCTTGGTGTTCCTATCCTTACGGATGGACTCAAGGCGTTTTCCCTCCTCGCCTTTGTGATCCTATCCAGTTGGATGGACTCAAGGTGCTCTCCCTCCTCGCCTTTGTGTTCCTATCCGGACGAACGGACTCAAGGCGTTTTCCCTCCTCGCCTTTGTGTTCCTATCCGGACAGTCGGACTCTGAGTGTTCTCCCACCTCGCCATTGTGTTCCTATCCGGACAGACGGACTCAAGGCGTTCTCCCTCTTCATCTTTGTGTTCCAATCCGTACGGATGGACTCAAGGCGCTCTCCGTCCTCACCTTCGTGTTCCTATCTAGACGGACGGACTCAAGGCGTTTTCCGTCGTCGCCTTTGTGTTCTTATCCGGACGGACGGACTCAAGGCGTTTTCCCTCCTCGCATTTGTGTTCCTATCCGGACAGACGGCCTCAAGGCGTTTTCCCTCCTCACCTTTGTGTTCCGACCCAGACAGATGGACTCAAGGCGCTCTCCCTCCTCGGCGTTGTGTTCCTATCCGGACGGACGCTCTCAAGGCGTTTTCCCTCCTCGCCTTTGTGTTCCTATCTGGACGACGGACTCAAGGCGCTCTCCCTCCTCGCCTTGGTGTTCCTATCTGGACGCACGGACTCACGGTGTTCTCCCTCTTCGCCTTTGTGTTCCTATCCGGACGGTCGGACAAAAGGCGTTCCCCCTACTCGCCTTTGTGTTCCTATCCGTACAAACGGACTCATGGCGTTCTCCCTCCTCGCCTTTGTGTTCCTATCCGGATGGACGGACTCAAGTCGCTCCCCATCCTCGCCTTTGTATTCCTATCCGTACGGACATACTCAAGGCGTTCTCCCTCCTCGCCTTTTTGTTCCTATCCAGACGGACGGGCTCAAGGCGTTTTCCCTCCTCGCCTTTGTGTTCCTATCTGGTCGGACGGACTCAAGGCGTTTTCTCTCCTCACCATTGTGTTCCTATCCAGACGGACGGACTCAAGGCGTTTTGCCTCCTCGCCTTTGTGTTCCTATCTTGACAGACGGACTGAAGGCGTTTTCCCTCCTTGCCTTTGTGTTCCTATCCGGACGGACGGACTCAAGGCGTTTTCCCTCCTTGCCTTTGTGTACCTATCCGGACGGATGGACTCACGGCGCTCTCCCTCCTAGCCTTTGTGTTCTTTTTCGGATGGACGAACACAAGGCGTTTTCCCTCCTCGCCTTTGAGTTCCTATCAGGACAGAAGGACTCATGGCGCTTTCCCACCTCGCCATAGTGTTCCTATCCGGACCGACGGACTCAAGGTGTTTTCCCTCCTCGCCATGGTGTTCCTATCCGTACGGACAGACTCATGGTGTTTTCCCTCCTCGCCGTTGTGTTCCTATCCAGACGGACGGACTCAAGGCGCTCTCCCTCCTCGCCAGTGTGTTCCTATACAGACGGATGGACTCATGGCGCTCTCCCCCCTCGCCTTTGAGTTCCTATCCGGACGGACGGACTCAAGGCGTTTTACCACCTCGCCTTTGTGTTCCTTTCCGGACGGACGGGCTCAAGGCGTTTTCCCTCCTCGCCGTTGTGTTCCTATCTTGACGGACGGACTCAAGGCGTTTTCCCGCCTTGCCTTTGTGTTCCTATCTGGACGGATGGACTCAAGGTGTTTTCCCTCGTCGCCTTTGTGTACCTATCCGGACGGATGGACTCACGGTGCTCTCCCTCCTAGCCTTTGTGTTCCTTTCCGGTTGGATGGACTCAAGACGTTTTCCCTCCTCGCCTTTGAGTTCCTATCAGGACAAAAGGACTAATGGCGTTTTCCCACCTCGCCTTAGTGTTCCTATCCGGACGGACGGACTCAAGGTGTTTTTCCTCCTCGCCTTGGTGTACCTATCCGTACGGACGGACTCACGGCGTTTTCCCTCCTTGCCGTTGTGTTCCTTTCCAGACGGACGGACTCAAGGCGCTCTCCCTCCTCGCCAGTGTGTTCCTATACGGACGGATGGACTCATGGCGCTCTCCCCCCTCGCCTTTGAGTTCCTATCTGGACGGACGGACTCATGGCGTATTCCCACCTCGCCCTTATGTTCCTATCCGGACGGATCGACTCAAGGCGCTCTCCCTCCACGCCTCGGTGTTCCTATTCGGACGCACGGACTCACAATGTTCTCCCTCTTCGCCTTTGTGTTCCTATCCGTACGGATGGACTAAAGGTGTTCCCCCTACTCGCCTTTGTGTTCCCATTCGTACAGACAGACACAATGCATTCTCCCTCCTCGCCTTTGAGTTCCTATCCGGACGAACGGACTCAAGGCGCTCCCCCTCCTCGCCTTTGTGTTCCTATCCGTACGGACGGTCTTAAGGCGGTCTCCCTCCTCGCCCATGTGTTCCTATCCGGACGAACGGACTCAAGGCATTCTCCCTCCTCGCCTTTGTGATCCTATCCAGACGGACAGACGGACTCAAGGTGTTCTCCCTCTTCGCCTTTGTATTCCTATCTCAATGGGTGGACTCAAGGTTCTCTCCCTCCTCGCCATTGTGTTCATATCCGGACGGACAGACTCAAGGCGTTTTCCCCCCTCGCCGTTGTGTTCCTATCCACACGGATGGACACATGGCGCTCTCCCTCCTCGCCTATGTGTTCCTATCCGGACGGACGTACTCAAGGCATTTTCCCACCTCGCCTTTGTGTTCCAATCCGGACGGACGGACTCAAATCGTTTTCCCTCCTCGCCATTGTGTTCCTATCCATACAGACACACTCAAGGTGTTTTCCCTCCTCGCCTTTGTGTTCCTATCCGGATGGACGGACTCAAGGCGTTATCCCACCTCCCCTTTGTGTTCCTATACAAGCGGACAGACTCAAGGCGTTCTCCCTCCTCGCCTTTGTGTTGCTATACGGACAAAGGGACTCAAGCCATTCTCCATCCTCGCCTTAGTGTTCCTATCTGGACGGACGGACTCAAGGCGCTCTCCCTCCTCGTCTTTGTGTTCCTATCTGGACGGACGGACTCAAGGCATTTTCCCTCCTCGCCATTGTGTTCCAATCCGGACGGACAGACTCAAGGTGTTTTCCCTCCTGGCCTTTGTGTTCCTATCCGGACGGACGGAATCAAGGCGTCTTCCCAGCTCGCCTTTGTGTTCCTATCCTTACGGATGGACTCAAGGTGTTTTCCCTCCTCGCCTTTATGTTCCTATCCAGTCGGACGGACTCATGGCGCTCTCCCTCCTCGCCTTTGTGTTCCTATCCAGACGGACGGACTCAAGGCGTTTTCCCTCCTCGCCTTTGTGTTCCTATCTGGACAGACGGACTCAGAGTGTTCTCCCACCTCGCCTTTGTGTTCCTATCCGGATGGACGGACTCAAGGCGTTCTCCCTCTTCGCCTTTGTGTTACGATCCGTACGGACGGACTCAAGGCGCTCTCCATCCTCACCATTGTCATCCTATCCAGACGGACGGACTCAAGGCGTTTTCCCTCGTCGCCTTTGTGTTTCTATCCGGACGGACGGACTCAAGGCGTTTTCCCTCCTCGCCTTTGTGTTCCTATCCGGACGGACGGCCTCAAGGCATTTTCCCTCCTCGCCTTTGTGTTCCGATCCGGACCGACAGACTCCAGGTGCTCTCCCTCCTCGCCGTTGTGTTCCTATCCGGACAGACGGTCTCAAGGCGTTTTCCCTCCTCGCCTTTGTGTTCCTATCCAGACGGACGGACTCAAGGCGCTCTCCCTCCTCGCCTTGGTGTTCCTATCCGGACGCCCAGACGCACGGTGTTCTCACTCTTCGCCTTTGTGTTCCTATCCGGACGGTCGGACAAAAGGCGTTCCACCTACTCGCCATTGTGTTCCTATCTATACAAACGAACTCAAGGCGTTCTCCCTCCTCGCCTTTGTGTTCCAATCCGGACATTCGGACTCAAGTCGCTCCCCCTCCTCGCCATTGTGTTCCTATCCGTACGGACAGACTCATGGCGTTCTCCCTCCTCGCCTTTGTGTTCCTATCTGGATGGACGGTCTCATGGCGTTTTCCCTCCTCGCCTTTGTGTTCCTATCTGGTCGGACGCACTCAAGGCGTTTTCCCTCCTCACCTTTGTGTTCCAATCCAGACGAACGGACTCAAGGCACACTCCCTCCTCGCCTTTGTGTTTCTATCCGGACGGACAGACTCAAGGCGTTTTCCCTCCTCGCATTTGTGTTCCTATCTTGACGGACGGACTCAAGGCGTTTTCCCTCCTTGCCTTTGTGTTCCTATCTGGACGGACGGACTCAAGGCGTTTTCCCTCCTCGCCTTTGTGTACCTATTTGGACGGATGGACTCACGGCGCTCTCCCTCCTAGCCTTTGTGTTCCTTTCTGGATGGACGGACTCAAGGCGTTTACCCTCCTCACCTTTGAGTTCCAATCTGGACAGAAGGACTCAAGGCATTTTCCCACCTCGCCTTAGTGTTCCTATCCGGACGGACTGACTCAAGGTGTTTTCCCTCCTCGCCTTGGTGTTCCTATCTGTACGGACGGACTCATGGCATTTTCCCTCCTCGCCGTTGTGTTCCTATCCAGACGGACGGACTCAAGGCGCTCTCCCTCCTCGCCAGTGTGTTCCTATCCG
>JAMKQA010000566.1:0-25358 GCA_024699735.1 Posidonia australis
AAGGCATGTAGGTTCACAAGTGTGTATAATTGAATATTTGACTTTAATAACTACTTGTCATATTTTCTTAAGTGATTATTAATCTTTAATCACATTTCATTTGTTATCATCAAAACATATTAATAGATTTTTCCAACACTATGGCCTAGCGGGAGGGCTGCTCATCTCGTCCCCTCCGAAGCAGAGAGGTTGGCAGCTGACCGACTGGATTCGAGGGATGGCAGGCACAGAGGTGGCACTAAAGGGAGGCGTGCAGTGCGGGGGTGAGGAGGAGAAACCAGAGAGAGGGAGAGAACGAGTGCGGAGGCTGAGGGGAGGCAATGCGTCGGAGGAGAGCGTGCGAGTGGGGGTAGGCTGGTGTCGTGCATCGCTGGAGCTCGATGGCACGCGAGGCTCGTAGAAGCCAGGTACGCGTTCCCCCTCCATTTCCCTTTCCTTGTTGTGGCATGTTTAGGTTAAGGGATAAATCAAGGATAATGATGTTAAAATCATGCAAAAATCGGGAATTGTTAGGAATGAGATGATAATGTGGTTATGTTGATATCATGTTGATTCATGGGTGTTTTGTGGGATTTTCGTGGGTATTCTTGATGCATGCTACAATGATGTAATATGAGTCTTATGCCTTTGTGAATTTCCATAGAACAACATGCTTAATGGTTTTATGTTTGGATTGGAGGGTTTTGAAGTAGACTTGGAGGTCTACACCTCATGTTTTGCTTGTAATTTTTGTGGTGTTTTAGAGGGGTCTGCTCTTTACTCCCACTTTGGTGAGAAGAGACGACGGAGGCCGGGGAGGTTTTCTGCAATCGCAGAAAATGGTATGCCGAACTGGGTTCGATATGCTGAAATGCTCCCAGGTGGTTCCCTAGACCACTAATTCAGATGACCGGGGGAAATTCGATCGACCAAATCAGGGGATTTCGGACGACCGGATGATTTCGGTCGACCGTTCTGGCAGGGGACTGATAAAACAGACAGGGATTCGGAATACCGAAATATTTCAATCTACCGAATCAGGGATTTTCGGTCGACCGGGACGCTATTCGGTATGGCGAATTAAGACCCAGGACTATATTGAGAAATGCTTTGTTAAATGTTGATAAATTTGGATAAAGGCATGAGATGCATGGAAATGATTTATGAAATATTGCATGTGAACATGTTGTTTTAATGATGCTTTCCATGAATTGCGAAACATGATATATGTGGATTAATGTGGACCCATGTGAGGGGTAATGGCATGGTACAATGACCATGAATGAATGATTGGGGTTCCTTTTGAACCGTAGATGATAATGTGACGCACAATGCGTGGGATTTATAAAGAGTTTTATGAATGAAAAGAACGATTTTGTCAAATGTTATGAAAAGAGAAACTGCATATGGTTTTAAAGAGATTTATGGAATGTAGGAACCACAGCTAGACAAGGGCTTGCCGACAGGGGTAATGAGACCTCTAGAGATGTTGGGGACGTGTTATTGGTTGTGGTTGCTGAGTTTACGGTCTGGGGTAGGAGCCTCGAGATTGTGGTTGTACTGTAGGACCCAGGGTATGGTAGACCCGAACTACCCTTAGTGCCGGTGTTGGACGGGTCTAGGGTTAGAGTCCCTAGGTGCTTGGGCACCAGGGCGTCATGAGTACGCTTTCCGTGCTTGTACTAGTGAGGGTACATTTGAGGCTGCGCCCAAGGCAGTTGAACTCCAGCGCGGGGTGGTTCACCGCGGCACTGTAGTGTGGGTGTGGTGACATGGAATCCTCACCAGCTACATGTGGCCAGGTCGATCGCCTGTGGCCAGGGTGATGCGACTAGTTTTGAGATAAGAATTGTGGATTTCTGTGTTAGACTAGTTCCTAGCCCTGATTTGTGATAAATTGTATTAATGGATTAAATGATGTTTTAGGCTGGGAAACTAGATGCAATGGTTTGCTTTCCCTGAGTCGTGTATAAAGATTTCTGAATGATCATGAGGTTTTGAAAGCAAAAGAAAAGAAAGTTTTGAAATGGCATCTTTTACGAAGTCTTTCTAACTGCATGTGTGGATTTTGGCGATTGTGGTTTTCTCAAAACTTTCTGGCAGTGTTTTGCCACTGTTTTGGGGTACTAGATGACATTCCTATCACTCACGCATGTTTTCCTTCTTCCCTTGTTTCAGGTGCTCAGGAGTAGGTGCAGTCAAGTTTGGTGCATCCCTTTCGAGCCACTTTTGACGCACACAGGTCTGGGTGTTCAGTTTTATTTAATTCTGGTATTTAGACACTTTTAGCTGCTTTTGGGTAGTTCCTGTACTGTTGTGTAGCACAGGGGTGCTACACCATGTTATTTTCTGTTGATTTTTCTCAATTCATTTTCGATTTCTTTCACTTAACATTTGAGTGGATTTCCTTTATTCCGCATTTTTGGATTTTTGTGATTTGATTTGGATTTCATTGCCCTAAAGGCATACATTAATTGACCTAAAGGCCCACATTGGCCCAATTACAGATTATTTTCTCCTTGTTGATTTTTATGACACTTTCCCCGATTCCGATGATTTGGGTTAACCTCATTTTTGACTCTTTTGATATCAGTATGGTTTCCCAGATTATTCTCCCCAAAAACGTTGTCATTTTATGTGATTTTCTTCATATGTCACCAATTTACCATTTTGCATGGATTTCTTTGCAATTTTTCCATTTTGATTTCCATGACATTTTCCTTGAGTCGAATGATTTGATTTGATCCCACTTTTGACTCTCTTGGAGTTGATATGATTTTCCAGATCATTTTTGTCTAAAACATTGTCATTTCATGTGATTTTCTTTGCTGTTTTGTGTTTCGTTATTCCGTCATTTTGAGTGGGTTTCTTCGCAATTTTCACACACATCTTACACATCAATATAGTCATGACTTGGCATTCATTTTAGCATGAATTGAAGCATAATCTAGGCTTAGCAAGCATTCATTTACATTCATCCTCTAGCAAGCGAATCAGACAAGAAAAATCGAGTTTGTCGGGTGCACGGGGGTACCTAATACCTTCCCCGTGTGTAACAGGAATCCTTACCGATTCTCTGGTTTGTAGACATTTGGTCTTTTCATTTGCATCACATGCATTTATCTCTTTTGCAGTTTGTTTGCGGTTTTCCTCGTCTTCCCTTTAAAAGACTAGGCGGCGACTTCGATTTTCATTTTATCCTATCTAACGCCTTCATCTTCTAGCATGGTTGTGGCCTCCTCCCTCTGGCGCGACTCCGTGCCAAATTTTCTAGGTGGGCATGGTCACACCCGTCATGCCACAAGACATCTCAACCCACGAACCACAACCCTAGCCTCGAGACGACAGTCAAGGAGTCTCATACCTCGAAGACCCAACGACCCTTAGTCTTAGGTATCTCGGCCCATGACCTCAACCGGGGAGATGTGCCCGACCACCCGAGAATGTCGTCACATTCTCTGTTCTCGACGATACGGTCCCATGGTGTCTCGACCCGCACATAGAAAATCAAGAAAACCATTTTCCAAAATTGACCAACTCATTTCTTTAACAACCATTTTCAAAACCATTTTGTATCATTGGAAACTCTTTCAAAACCTTATAAAATGGCACATCAGGTGTCCCATGAGACCACCACTGATGGCCTACGATTCCATCTTAAATAGGCAAAACAAACAATCCAGGAATTCATTGCATTCAAATGCATTTTTTCTCCAAAAATCCTTGTCAAACCCGCACATATGGACCACGCGTCTGGCCCGTGCCCCTGACACTTTCGCCTGAACACTAAAAGAACCTGGACCAGGGGCTAGTGTCGCTGCCGAACTCGTGCATGTGGCCCGCACAATCGGCCTACGCCCTCAGTTTTTTGTTAGAATTCAGACGGCCTATAGTAGGGCACCTAGAAATCTTCTGAAGTGGGAACCAATAGCGAACCTACCAAACAACCACCAAAAATTTCGAATAAAACATATATGGTAGACCCTCGAGTCTACCACAAAACCCAACAAACAAAACCGAAATCCATTCATCACATAGCAAGATATAAATTCACAAGCATAGAGGGGTCAAAAGGACCCAAATCTCAATAACCACCATAAATACCCATAAATACCACAATATATTCCCAAAATTTCCAAAACATTAAATTTAGCCTTGATTACATGCATCCTAGGCAATTCTACCATTTTACATGATTTCTACACATTAAATTAGGGATACGTACCTGAAATGAGCTCCAACAACCCAATGCACCCTCCGACCAAACTCCAGCCACCACCAGCGACGAGCTCCATGGCAACCTTCTCGACCTCCGGAGCACCCACCACAGCAACATCGAGCCCCACTGAGCCTCTGCCTCTGTCACACACACACACACACTTTCTCTCTCTCGCTAGTGCATGAAACAGAGGGAGGGGGAGAACTCGAGGGATGGGTGGGGAAAGAAGGGGGTGGGGGAAGGAGAGGGGTGAGAAGGAAGGAAGGAGAGGTGGGGGAGGAAAGGTGTGCATCGAGGAGGAGGAGAAGGAAGAAGAAGGAGATGGACGATGAGCGACGGAGCGCAACGCGAGCGAGCTTATAAAGCCCTGCACACATGATAGCTGAACGCATGCTCACCTATGCGTTCTAGCCATTGGCAAGCTCACCAGCCACGCCTCCCAACCACCAGCCACAACAACCAGCCCACAATGTGGGCCCCACACGGACTCACACACGGGTCCACAAGCACAGTGCTACAATGCACAATGCCAACCACATATAGGAACATACAACCAAGAGCTAGCCCACGAGGCCTAAGCCCAAAATCTTAAAATCACACAAACGGGCCTCGAAATAGTAACACCCGTCCAGGAATAAATTCATTAAATTATAAATAATTACAAAATGAATTTACAGATGTTACATCCTAACCACCGTTAAAGAAGATTTCGCCTCTGAAATCACTAGTAGACGACAAGTACAGATACTAGGCTAGGATGGCTTCCTCACGTTCCTACATGGCCTCCTCGGCTCCATGATACCGCCACAACACCAAGACAGTGGAATCACCTTATTCTGCAGCACCTGCTCCTTACTGTCAACAATCTGGACGACATCCTTCACAAAGGACAGATCTTCTTGGAGCTCCTCTGGCTGAACTGGGATCACATGAGATGCGTCAGCCAAATACTTTCTCAGCATGGAGACATGGAATACGTCATGCACAGACATCTCTAGTGGTAGATCCAACTGATAAGCAACCTTACTGATCCTCTGGGTAATCTAGTATGGGCCAATATAGCGAGGACTCAGCTTCCCACGCTTCTCGAACCTCATGACACCCTTGGTTGGCGACACCTTCAGAAACACATAGTCTCCCACCAGGAATTCCAGTGGTCTCCGCCTCCTGTTGACATAACTCTTCTATCGACTATGTGTAGTTAACAGCCTACTACGGATCAAATCAACCTTCTCCGCATACAGCTGCACAAGCTCAAGACCAATCAACTGACGCTCGCCCACCTCGCTCCATTAAATCAACAATCCGCATGGTCGACCAAATAAAGCTTCGTATGGCGCCATCCCGATGCTCGAGTGATAACTATTGTTGTAGGCGAACTCAATCAAAGGCAGATGGTCCTCTCAACACTCTTGAAAGTCTAAGGCACATGTTCTGAGCATATCTTCCAGCGTTTAGATAGTCCTCTCTGTCTGACCATCTGACTGAGGATGAAATGTTGTGCTATAATTGAGCACTATGCCAAAGGCGTCCAGCAGAGTTCTCTAGAACCTCGAGGTGAATCTCGTGTCTCTGTTCGACACGATGGACACAGGAACACCATGTAGCCGAACCACCTCGGAGACATACAACTCTGCTAGGCGGTGCATTGGAAGATTCACCTGAATAGCCAGGAAGTGAGCAGACTTGGTTAGCCGATCAACGATCACCCACATAGTGTCGTTTTCCCTTTGAGTATGTGGCAAACTAGTCACGAAGTCCATGGAGATGTGCTCCCACTTCCACACAAGAATATCCAGCGGCTGCAACCTACCTCTAGGTCTCTGGTGCTCTGCCTTGACCAGTTGGCAGGTTATACACCTCGCCACATGATTAGCAGCACCCCTCTTCATGCCAGGCCACCAAAAGTTCTGCCTGAGGTCTCGGTACATCTCCGTACTCCTAGGGTGAATAGTGTACCTAAACCGATGTGCTTCATCGAGCAGCCTCTGCCTAACTTCCTCATGTTGGGGCACGTACAGGCATATATCATATCTCAGCTCCCCATATGCCCCAACAGAGAAATGAGGCTCTCCACCAACCTCCAGCTTCTCAAACACAGCTTGAACAAACAGATCTAGTTGCTGACAGGCGATAATAAACTCTATCAGCTTAGGATGAACAGACAGGTTAGCCAGCCATGCGCCAACCGTCCCCCGAGCTTGCCACTTTGGCCTATAGCTCTACAAATCCTCTAGCATGGTCCACTCCTTGACCACCAAGCTCGCCAACACGTGTGTACGCCGATTCAAAGCATTGGCGACCACGTTGGCCTTGTTAGGGTGGTAGGACAGGCTAAAATCATAGTCCTTCAGGTACTCTACCCAACGACGCTGCCTTAGGTTGAGTCCTTCTACATGAAGATATACTTCAAGCTCTGATGATCGATAAAGACCTCAAACTGGTCTTCATACAAATGGTGTTGCCAAGGCTTATGAGCGAACACTACGACAACCATCTCCAAATCGTGGGTCAGGTAGTTCTTCTCATGATCTTCAGTTGACGCGAAATGTATGCGATAACATTGTCATGCTGCATCAGAGCACACTCCGACCCAACACCACTGGCGTCACTATACATACTAAAGCCACCACTACCAGAAGACAAAGTCAACACAGGGACAGAAACCAAACAAGACTTCAGCTCTAGGAAACTCGCCTCATAATTCTAGTCCCAATAGAAAGGAACACCCTTCTTGGTCAACTCTGTCAAGGGCGCGGCTATGGAGGAGAAATCCTTGATAAACCTCCTATAATAGCCCGTCAGACCTAAGAAACTCCTTATCTTCACCACATTCCTTGGTCGCTCCCAACTACTCACCGCTTCGACCTTGGCTGGGTCCACTCTAATGCGTTCTCCAGAAATCAAATGGCCAAGGAACATAACCTCACTTAGTCAGAACTCACACTTGGAGAATTTGGCGTACAACTGATGACGCCTCAGAGTATCCAAAACCCCATTCAGGTGCAAGGCATGAGTCTTAACATCAAGGGAGTAGACTAATACATCATCAACAAAAATCACAACGAACTAGTCCAAAAAATGGCTAAAAATCCTATTCATCAGATCCATAAACGCAACTGGTGCATTAGTCAGGCCGAAAGGCATGACTGTGAACTTGTAATGACTGTACCATGTCTGGAAAGCAGTCTTCTAAATATCTGAGTCTCGTATCCTCAACTGGTGATACCCTGACCTCAGATCAATCTTCGAGAACACGGATCCAGACTGCAACTAGTCAAATAGGTCATCACTGTGGGATAAGGGATGCTTGTTTATCACCATGATCTGGTTCAGCATCTGATAATCTATACATAGCCAGAGCAAACCATCCTTTTTACGGATGAACAAGACAGGTGCTCCCCACGGAGACACACTCAACCTGATAAACCCCTTGTCTAGCAATTCCTACAACTAAGTCTTGAGCTCTCGCAACTCTGCTGGTGCCATGCGATTGGGATGCTTTGACACAGCACCAGAACGGGGGATCAGATCAATCGAGTACTCTGCTTCCTTATAAGGTGGCATACCAGGCAATTTGTTAGGGAAAACATCGGTGTATTTACACACCATAGAGATCTTGTGAACACCCAACTCAGGAGAAGTAGAGGTAACTATACTGGTTAGATACCCCATGCAACCCTTGATCAAAGACTTATAAGCCTTCATAGCTGAAATGACAAGCTTAGGCTCACCCTGACAACCACCTTACACAAAGAAAGACCCATCCTCAGGAGGCCCAAAATAAACTCTGCTCTGAGCACAGTCAATCAAAGCGAACTGCTGTTCCAACCAATCCATGCTGAGTATCACATCGTACTCCTGCATGTCCATCACGATCAGACTGACGTCGAACTCTCTGCTGTTCAGCGTCAAGTCGACAAACTGCAGATATCTCTATGCCAAACTGTGCTCCCTCAATAGTGTCACCACACTAAGATGAAAGGCTAGTCGAGCTGGTCTCTCTCCCAACTCTGCTGCGAACGACTCAGATACAAAGGAGAAAGAACTCCCTAAGTCAAACAATACTTTGGCCATCCAGCCAGCCACAATAAAAGAACCTGATGGCCAAGCAAAACAATAACACCATATCTATACAATCAGGCAGATATCCAGGTTATAAGAATATTACAACGATCACAATGAGTTACAAAACCAACTAATCATTCTTACCCTTAACTACATCTCCCGAAGACCCAACGCCTAGAGCTGTAATGGTAAACACCCATCCCCTAGTCGGCTACTGTGGCGCACTTCCTGCCTTCTTAGGCAGTTCTGGACAAAATTTCTGAACATGTCCTGCCTTCCCGCAATTATAGCACACCACCGAGGCTGAGGTTCGCCGAGGATGAGGACAAAATGCAGCAATATGGCCAACCTGACCACAGTTGAAACACTGGTTCCCTTTGGGAGCATTGGACCTTGTCTGACTGAAGCCAGCTTCATTACTCCCAACAAAACTCCGCCGACTTGCAAAGGAAACACTAGACCTCTCCTTCTACTTCTTCTCTGGGCTACCTGAACTACTAGCACTTGGAGGACTAGAGAAAGACAACCGGGAGGCAAAAGAATACTTACCCTTCCCATTGGGACGAATCTCTAGATACTTCTGATGTTCCACCTTGAAGCAATAAACCATCCCAACCATGTCCTCCATAGTCTGGCACCGATAGCTCATCACCTTCACCCGCAGTCTTGGGTTCAAGCCGTCTAGAAACCTCTGCGCTCGCTCCTCCTCAGACTCATAGGTAGGAGCGAAACATTCTAGTCGGGAGAACTCAGTCTCATACTCGAGCACCGACATCCTATCCTGTTCCAGACTCCGAAAATCTCAATGAAGCTGCTCCTTCACATGAGTGAGGAAATACTTGTCATAGAAGGCTGCCTACAAATCCTTCCAGTAGATGCTAACTGTGACTGAGTCTGAGAACTTTAGCTGCCTCACAAACTTCCACCACCTATCTGCCTCACCATCCAGCAGATAAGGCGCTAGCTGCACCCAATGCTCCTCTAGGCATGCCATGTTCTCCAGCATCTTCACCACCTTCTCCAACCAGGCCTCGCTCTCCTTAGTACCAACCTTGCCTTTGAATGATGGCGGATGAAGCTTCATGAACTAACTCAGCCATGGGTCACCCGACGACTCACTAGCACTACTCTTGTTGAAAGCATGGGAGATTCCGTGTGCCAAACTCCTCAGTTCAGCACGAACCGCTTTCCATCCACCTTTGTCTTCTCGGGGCTCCGATTCCTTGATAGGGGCCTTGCCCTTACGACCACGAGGAGGCGTCCAGCAAGGAGAAAGGCAAAACACCTGCACCATAGATAAAACAACAACCAAAAAACCATGAAGAAAACCAGATGCAGACTTTACCATGCATGCAAAACCTATGGAGTCTCTAGACAGGACACCCTAGGCTAGTGCAACCTAGTGAACCTAGAGCTCTGATACCAGATCTGTCATGCCCCCAATTTCCATAATAATTTAAAATAAATTAAATTACAGGAAATTAAAAACTAAATAGAAATATAAACTACCTGGGACCTGTGTGTGCGGCTATGAGACTCTAGACTATATACACTATGCTAAAATCCAACTGCATGCCTTCACCTGCAACTCAAAACCACAAAAACAAGCGTGAGTGATAGAAGTCACCCAGTTGCATCCCACAAAACAGTGGAAAACAAAACTATATTAATTTTCTTTTAAAATTCATTTCACAATCATCTTTTCTAAAATCTCACAAACCAATCCTACACCGGCCAAAACCGCAAATAGAGCTCTACCAGTCTAAACCACGAGCGAGGCCCTCAATGGCCAAAACCACACACAGTAAGTCAGGAAGCTCGGCATCAAGCAACCAACTTTAACCACAAGCAGTCCATCGAAGCTCGACCAACGGCGTTTGCACTGCCACAATGTGCCACCTTGTGTAGGAGCCAACCACCGTCCTGCAATCCTCCCACCTGGAGAACCCTCACAAAGCCAATCTTTCTCTGGGAAGGCAGTCCTGTCTCTTAGGACGCTACCAGCTACGGGGCACGTGTCCCACCCGTACTGGCCACCACAGGGTACACCTCCTAACAGCGTCCTCCACACGGTGCTCAAGAGGAACTATCATACCTCTACACCCGACAACACCTGAGCCTCAGTGCTCACAGTGACAGCAGGAGTATCATACGTCCTCGTCATACCACAAGACACTTCAACCCGTGGACCACAACCCTAGCCTCAAGACGACAATCAGGGAATCTCATACCTCCAAGACCCGACGACCCATAGCCTCAAGTATCCCGAACCTCGACCTTAACCAAGGAGATGCGCCCGACCACCCAAGAATGTTCACATTCCCTGGTCCTGACGACACAATCCCATGATGTCTCGGCCCACACACAGAAAACCAGGAAAACCATTTTCCAAAACGAGCCAACTCATTTCTTTAAAAACCAATTTCAAAACCATTTTGTATCTTTGGAAACTCTTTCAAAACCTCGACAAAACGACACATCTGGTGTCCCATGAGAGCACCAATAATGGCCCACGATCCCTTCTTAAATGGGCAAAACAAACAATCCAAGAATTCACTGCATTCAAATGCATTTCTCCAAAAATCCAGGAAAAACCTACAAAAATCCCTACTAGACCCGTGCATGTGGACTGCATGTTTAGCTCGTGCCCCTGACACTTTCGTCTGAATGCTAACAGAACCTAGACCAGGGGCTAGATCCATTGTCGAACCAACGCATGTGGCCCGTGCAATTGGTCCACACCCCCAGTTTTCTGTCAGAATTCAAACGACTTGTAGTAGGGCACCTAGAAATCTCCCAAAGTGGGAACCAATAGCGGACCCACCAAACAATCACCAAGAACAAGAACCTGATCAAGACCGAAATCCATTCATCACACATTAAGATATAAATTCGAGAGCATAGAGGGGTCAAAAGGACCTAAATCTCAGCAACCACCATAAATACCCATAATTACCACAATAAATTCCCAAAAAAGCCGAAACATTAAATTTAGTGTAGATTACATGCATCTTAGGCAATTCTACCATTTTACATCATTTCTACGCATTAAATTGGGGATACGTACCTGAAATGAGCTCTGGTAACCCAACACACCCTTCGACCAAACTCCGACCACCATCGATGACCACGACCTCCATGGAAGCCTTCTCGACCTTCGGAGCATCCACCACGCCAACGTCGAGTCCCATTGAGCCTCCACCTCTCTCTCTCTCTCTCTCTCTCTCTCACCGACGCATGAAACAGTGGGGGGAGAACGAGAGAGATGGGTGGGGAAAGAAGGGGGTGGGGCAAGGAGAGGGGTGAGGAGGAAGGGAAGGAGAGGTGGTGGAGGAAAGGTGTGCGCCGAGGAGGAGGAGAAGGAAGAAGAATGAGACGGACGACAAGCAACGAAGCACGTTGTAAGCAGGCTTATAAAGCCCTACACATGCAGTAGCTGGACGCGTGCTCACCTACGCATTCCAGCCACCAACACCCCACACGAGCTCATCGACCACATCGCCCAACCACCAACCACAATAGCCAGCCACAATGCGGGCCCCACACAAATCCACACACGGGTGCACAAGTACAGTGCCACAATGTACAATGCCAACTATGCACACGAACGTACAACCAGAAGCCGACCCACGAGGACTAAGCCCAAAATCACACAAACGGGCCTTAAAACAGTAACACCCGTCTAAGAATAAATTCATTAAAATGTAAGGTTTCTTTTACACTAAGGCTTATCTTTTCTAGGTCATGATGAATCTGCCAACTAAGTAAATCATAATGAAGACATTGGAAAAGTTGTGTTGAAAAATGCTCCAAAAAATTTAAAACTTATAGCACTTTCAATTCAGAAAGATATTGTTACTGCTATTGCAAGTGAAACTATTGAGAAAATTATGAAAAATATTGTAGATGGTAGTTTGTTTACAATTTAGTGGACTAGTCTCATGATATATCTATAAAGGAATAGATAGTTGTAGTATCATGATACTTAAAAAAAAAGGTAGATCATTGAGTATTTCCTTGGTTTAGTGCATGTTAGCAACACATCAACTTTATCTCTTAAGTTGGCAATTGATAACTTGTTTTCCATGTTTGGTTTGAGTATTCATAGTTTGCGTGGTTAAAGATATGACGGTGCTAGTAATATGAAGGGAGGGAGTTTAATGGATTAAAAACATTGATTATGAACGAAAATCCTTGTGCTTTTTATATTCATTATTTTACTCATCAACTATAATTAACACTTATAGTAGCTGTAGAAAATTATGTAAAGGTGACTTCATTTTTTGATTCAGTTTCCATTGTAATGAATTGTGTTGGTGGATCTTGTAAGCGTCGTGATACTCTCCGTACAAAAGAAGTTGAAAGAGTTGCTAAAGATTTTGAATCAGAAGATATTAAAAGTGGTAGTGGAGGAAATTAAGAACTTGGCATGAAAAGGGTTGGTGAAATACGATGGGGATCTTATTATGGTGCTTTAGTTAATTTGTGTCTCATGTTTTTTCTGTGGTAGATGTTCTTAAAATCCTTAGAGTTGATGGTGAACTAACAAAGATTAAAGCACTAGCTAATACTTTTTTTTAATCTAATTTAGACATTTGATTTTGTGTTTCTCCTACTTTGATGAAAAATCTCCTAAGAGTAACATGTGAGTTGTCTGAGGCACTACAAAGAAAAGAACAAGATATTGTGAATGCAATGTGTACACACTTCAATTTTGCAGTCACTTGACAACAGGCACCTTTGGAAAGATACTCTGGCTGCGACCACCAAAACCCTAACTTTCAAACCTAAACCCTAAACCCTAGCTCAACCTAAACCCACACTAACGCATTCAGGCCTATACAAGCTCACTCTAACCTAATCTAGCAAAACCCATAATTAAAAATCAAAACCAAACAAAACTCACTTAAATCATTAAAAACCAGAATTAATTAAGTAAAAAACTTTTAATCCAAATCTAAACCATATAAAATCCACTTAAATATTTAAAATCCCAATTAATCAAATAAAATCCACATAAGCCACTTAAAATCCAAATTTAATCAAATGAAAACCCTAATTAAAAATCAAAACCAAATAAAATCCATTTAAAATCCAAGTTAATTAAGTGAAAACCCTAATCCAAGTTAATTAAGTGAAAAACCCTAATTAAAACCCTAATCAAGTAAAACCCAATAAAATCCAGTAAAAATTAAATATAATTAAAAAGAAACCCTAATCCAAACAAAAATCAAGCAAAAAACCAATGAAATCAAAATCTAAGTCAAAACCCTAATAAAAAAAATTAAACCAAAATTTAAATTAAATCCCTAATTAAATCAAGTAAAAAACTAATTAAATCTAAATTAAAACTCAAACACAAAACTTTAATCCATTTAAATTAAGAAAAACCCTAAAATAATAAAACTCTAAAATCCCTAATTTAAAATCAATTAATTAAACTCAAAACCCTAATTAAATTCCTAAAAACCCTAACTTAAAGTCATTTAATAAAACCCTAAAAACCCTAATTTAAAATCACTTAATTAAACTCAAAACCCTAATTAAAATCCTAAAACCCCTAAATTAAAGTCAATTAATTAAACTCAAAAACCTTAATTTAAAGTCAATTAATTAAACTCAAAAAGCCGAATTTAAAGTCAATTAATTAAACTCAAAAACCCTAATTTAAAGTCAATTAATTAAAATCAAAAAATCCTAATTTACAATCATTTAATTAAACTCAAAACCCTAATTAAAATCCAAAAAAACCTAATTGAAAACCAATTAATCAAACCTTAAATCACAAAATCAAAAACTTAATTAAAATCACCAAAATAAATAATTAAAAACCTAAAACAAAAATCTAAAACCAAAAACAAAGAAAAAACCAAGACAAAAGCCCAAAACCCAGGCTTGTTCAGCCCACTACATCCATTTCATAGTTCTCAATCAAAAAACCTTGGAAGACACAAAAATAATTCTGGCAAGCCTTCACCGTGGGTGATAGTCTGAGTTTTCCGACGAGATCTCTAGCAAGATCCTGTAGTCTCCGGAGCGTATCCTTGATCTCCTATGATCTCCAGCCATTCCCTCCTCCAGCACGTGCTTGATCCAACGGTGCTGGTCACCTAAGGAGAAGGATCGATGGTGGGAGAAGGCTTGACCGGCGTTTAAAAGCCTCCAGCGGTCGACAGTTCGACCGTTTTCTTCCAGCGCTTCAGCCTCAAGAACCCATATCCAGAACCATCCTAGCAATCCCCCCACCTTCAAAGCACCTCCTTCAACCCTCTTGTGACACACTAGAGCCTCCAGACCTCCACCACCAGAGTTGTCGGTCTAGAGGAGCGCCGTCGTCGACCCGCCACGCCAGGAGGAACATCAGTCCTGTCCAGGTAACCACCTCCTTTCCTGTTACTTTCGAATCATTGTCTGGAGTCTGGAGTTCACCGCCCTGCGTGTTGTCTTCCCCCTCCTCCGGTGGTGGGTTCACCACCACTGGTGAGGCCGTGGGCCTCCTGGTCCAAGGGAGGCCTGGTGGACCTCTTCTCCCACTTCCTCCTCCTCCTCCTCCTCCTCCTCCCTGGTCTAGAGGAGTCCAGTTGACCTTCAATGGTTGGAGACCTCTCACCGCCGCTCATCGTCGATCGCCACTGCGAAGCCACGGGAACCCTCTAGATGCCCCCGCCGCTCACCACCTCCTCTAGTAGCTCCACCACATCGCCACGAACCTCGCCAAGCCGCTGTGCCGTCGTTCCAGATCTTGGAGCCCTGCTCATACCTCCGCCGCGGTCGTCTCCGACGTAGGGGATGGGTGGAACACTTCTGACCTCCCCGATCTTCGCCGACACCTCCAGGGGCCTCCTCATGCCGTCCCGATGCTCTTTTGACCTCCACTTGAGCATTGCCGTCGCCGGAGCACCGCTGCCGCCTCGTCGTTGTCTACCCCTGCACCGACAGGCCACTTCGCTGGAGCTAGAGGTGAGGAAGGCATCTCAGACCACCCTAGTCCTGTCCACCACGTCGGAGAACTCCACCGCGCTGCCCTCAAGCTTCATCGATCGTCACCCGCCTTCCTCTGCCGCTGTGCCACCGTCGAAGACCCGTTGGAGTACTCACCTGACACCGGGGGCCGATGAACTTTGAAGTGGAGCTTTTTAGATTAGGTCCTGTAGTTTTAGATTTTTACAGTTAGGTCCTTAAATCATTTCTTTTAGGTCTTGTTTTTTATGTTTAAGCCCTTGTAGTTTTAAATAACTTTTTATCTCTTTTATTATTCCTGTGAAAATTGCATATAGCCCCTACATGTTTTAATTTTTCATGATTATTGCATTAATACATGTTTTCTCACTTTTAAACCCCTACAGTCATGTTTACTTTGCAATTAAGTCCTGAAGTTTTGCATTGAGCCCCTAGAGCTTTTAAAAATAAACCTTCTTTCTAAAATTTGCGTTCTGTATCCTGAAAGACTTCATAATCACACTAATCATCATAAAAGGCTAATTTTCATCACATTTAAGCCCTAAAGTTTTGCATGTAAGCCCCTGGATTCATAGCATAAAGTCAGTGAATATAGAAAATTTGCATCCAAACCCTTAAACTAACTTCAAATTCATCATTTAGGGTTTTAATTGTTTTCGCACCCATTTTTGACATTTTTCACTTCTTTTATTTATAATTTTGCACTTAAATATAATTTTCACTCAAAAATCATGTTTGCATTGTAAATTGATCTTTAATTTCACATTTTAGTCACATTTGCACTTTATGTGTGAATTTTGCACATTAAACCCTGACTTCTCAGGAAACTACCAAGGTACAATTCTCACACATCTCAGTGCTACATTTTCATTTAATCCATCATCTGCATATTAAGATAAAGGTCACTGAATATACATTAATCGACTTTCTCCTTTTTTGTGAATTTTGCACTTTGGTCCCTGTACTTGTCCTCTACCATGTTTACATCATTTTCATGTTTTTAAAAACATGTCCTTTTCGTGTTTTCTTGTAAATAACATTTTTCTTGACATTTTGCCATGCATCATCCGCATACACACATTTATCACGTTTGCCCACAGAAATGACCAAATTGCCATGTGCCACCAGTTCATGCACATGCATGTTAGTTTTTGCACTCAATCATGCATAACCTCTGTCTCAGTCATTCCTTGGCATCCTTTACACATTTAGGTACACTTTCATGCAATTTGCGTACTTTTCAGTACATTTGCATATCATCCCTTCCTTTTCGAGCAAGCCTGCATTCTTTGTGTTTCTTTCGTGGATTTTTCCTCATTTCGTTTTCAGATTCCTTCGCTTGACATTTGATTTGATTCCCTTTATCCTACATTTTGGATTTTTCGATTTGATTTGGATTTCATTGCCCGAGGGCATACACTAATTGACCTAAAGGCTCACATTGGCCCAATTACGGATTATTTTCCCCTTTTTGATTTTTATGATATTTTTCATGATTCTGACGATTTGAGTTGATCCCACTTTTGATATCAGTATGGTTTTTCGGTCTATTCTCTTCAAAAACACTGTCATTTTATGTGATTTTCTTTACATGTCGATTGCCCGTTTTGTGCGAACTTCTTTGCAATTTTTCCATTTCTATTTTCGTGATGTTTTCTACGATTCTAACAATTTGAATTGATTGCATTTTTTATTCTCTTGATGTCGATATGGTTTCCTGGATCATTTTCTTTAAAATATTGTCATTTCATATGATTTTCTTTGTCGTGTTGTGTTTCATGATTTCATCGTTTCGTGTGGATTTCTTCACAGTTTTTGCATACCACCTTGCACATCCATCTGGACTTGACATGGCATTCATATTAGCATGATTAGAGCACAATCTAGACTTAGCAAGCATTCATCCAACCTTTAGCAAGCGAATCAGACTAGAATGATCGAGTTTCTCGGACGTAGGGAGTGCCTATTACCTTCCCCGTGCGTAACAGGAATCCTTACCTATCCTCTGGTTTGTAGACATTTTGCCTTTTCATTTGCGTCATATGCATTCATCCCTTTTTGTGGTTTGTTTGTGGTTTTCCTCGTCTTTCCCTTAAAAGACTAGGTGGCGACTCTGATTTTTCGTTTTATCCTATCTTGCACCTTCGCCATCTTGGCATGGCTGTGGTCTCCTTCCTCTAGTGCGACTCCACGTCGAATTCCCGAGCGGGCATGGTCACAGAAATGGCGACTCCGCTGGGGAGTAGCAGATTTTAGCTTTCAGGTTAATCACTTTTTGCTTGCTTTCTGAGGCTTTGGCTTCACATGTTTGCTTGTTTGCCTTGCTTGTGCTTGTTTGCCTACATAGCATGCCTTTCACAATTTCTTGTACACATTTGCTCTGTCACTGCACTCACATGCCATATATCGTGCCATTTGATTTGATGGATGTTTTCTTTTCACAATCATGATGCCACGACACTCACACATGCCATGATCATGCGTTTTGCTTGCTTGTTTGCCTTACTTGTGTGTTTTCTTCCCCTTTCGCATTTGACATGACTAGGAGAGTAGAGACATGTTTGATTTCCCCTTCTGGTTTAAAATAAAATACACAAACTCAGAGAAACAATTAATAAGGCAAAACTAGAGACTAATTCGAACTCTTTCCCCCTGGTTAATAAAATGCAAGTAAAAGACAAAAAAGCATATGGCATGATTGATCATATAGGGCATGCATCTTCTCCTTTGAGTCCACCCACAGTTTGAGAAGGACAATTCTAGTAGTCTGTTCTATAGCTTTGGCGTAGGGCATGTTGCTAGTTTGTCCCCCTTGTCTAGAGTCGTGTCAGTGTTGGTAGAGGGTACAACTCCATGCTACTGCAAGAGATAAGGCCACCAACGCACCACCAGTCCACTACCTGTGCTTTGGCCAGGATTTAGAACGGGACCTTTACTTTCTAGCCTGAGTCGGAGACCCATTTATCCATGTGTGATCCCAGAGTAGATGGATTTTTAGGAAACACTTAGTTGGTGAGAGAGAGCATATTAGTTGCATCCATGTGCATGAATGCCATTCACGCTACCTTAATAACTGCATCTTATTGTTGGTTTTAACACCAGTAGTTTTCTTTTTCTAGGTAGAGCGTGAGTTCCTTAGCCAGTGCTCGAGCGTCCTTGCCTTGATTCTCCTGTTTGCGATGCTTCATTGTTGACCATCTTTTTCCTGGTTATTCGTCACTTTGACGATAGCTCATCCTAGGATTCATCCCCTCATTTGCCACCGTAATCTGGTTCTCACCCGTTCCCTATCAGCCATGGCCCAGCGCACCAGCGAGCCTCTCTCCACCATTGTTGCTCAAGAGGGCACTCCATTTTCGGTCCATCCTACACTCACTATGACTTCAGCTGTTCACTTTTTCCCCTTCGTGCATCACGGAGGCTCTATCCCCTACATCGTAGGACATCCAATGACCATGGCCGATCTGGAGCCAGGAACTGAGTCTATCTCAATGACCCCTGCTCGGGTTCCAGATGTATCACTGATGACCTCGTTCCCTCAAGGCCCTTTCTCTTTCAGCACTCGGCCCATTGCGACGACATCCCTTACAGGTTCCCTGCCTCTAGGGCAATTTGTATCCGTTCCGTCTTTGACATCTAGACCTTTGACTGTGCCACCCCTCACTGTCCCTGAGGGATCTCCTATCGCACAGGCAGAATATCTGTTGGCCCTCGCCCAGAAGATTGAGGGTATGGACTTTGCTATCCAATCTACTATGGACCCCATTGTTCTTGAGGTTCCCCAGCAGCCTGCTCCAGTGCTCCAAGTATCACCTTCAGCACCACCACCTCAGCCCTCACCCCAACTCCTCACTGCACCCACATTAGGTGTGACACCATTACCTCAAACACACCACCTCACTACACAACATTCTACTCCAGCATCTAGTGGCTAGCCCCTCGGTTGGCTAAAGTACAGCATCCACAGAGCCTACAGCCTGGTGTCCTACCACTGCAATAGTTGTTACTCCCACACTCAGCACCCACTGCCACACAACTCTCTACTCATCCTCCTCTTACACACCATCTGGTTCAGGCACCTTCATTCCCACAATCACATCTAGCACTTATGCATGCATATGCTGGGCATCATGTCACAGCGTCAGGTGGCATGACGGTGGACTCGGAGCATCACTTAGGTGCGACCCACACAGCATATGTGGCCGTTCCCCCTACTGCATCACCCTTGTCGACAGCAGCTCCAGATACCCCCCACGCCAGGGTGGGTGACTTAGAGAGAGCACTTCGACAAGTGCAGGGAGGCAACCGCTAACCCCTTGGATTCTGGGACCTCTGTTATTTCCTAGAGGCGACACTCCCACTACATTTCCAAATCCTAGATTTTGAGAAATATAACGGTAAGGGTTGCCCCATTTCACACCTTAGGGTATATTATGGAGGCCACTAGCATGCCGTTGCATCATAAGTGAGAGATAGGCCCTCCGACGAGGAGTCTATCAAAATCATTATTCAAGGTGCGTAGCCAGATGTGGGGGCTCTATTGAGCATTCAGCCTGTCACCACCTTTCCATCTTTGATTCGGGCAAGTGCACGTGAAGAGAGCTCCGTTTGCAGCATTAACTTTCCTACACTCGCCACCTTTGCCAAACAAGCCATCTCCCTGGATCACCATGCGAGTAGCAGCACTCGTAACGGCACTGGTACTAGTTACCCTAAGAGATGGGATCCTCTCAAGCCTGCTGTCACATACGTAGGGTCGCTCGCCATGCCCATCAATGTGGTGAACCAACCAAGCCCGAATCAATTCGTCTATGCACCTGCACCAAGGGCACACCACACACCACAGATCACCACTACCGCCCAGCTGGAGTATCCCGCGGCATCGGTCCGGCAAGGACCCCGCCTAGGGCAAAGATGGCCTCAGCGTGCTACACGACAATGCACCCCACTTGTTGAGCCACTAAGTACCGTCCTCCCCAAGGTGGTGTCACTCTAGAACCTTTCGAAGGTCCATCCCTCGCCGAACCCTCTTCCGGTGTGGTACAATGTGAACCTCCACTGCAATTTTCATCGTTGCGTGGGTCATTCGATGGATAATTGCATGGCTCTTCGGAGTGCCATTCAAGACTTGATTGACCGTAAGGTCATCGTCATTGACACTTAGGAGGCACACATTGCACCTGCACCCTCACCTCCATGTGAACAAGCACCACTAGCCTATCCCAACATTGTCAACTAGCCCATGCCTGCACATAACAACTCAGCAGGCGCTAGGCCTTAGGAATCCATTTCCTTTCTCCCTTTGGGTCTACGACATCCGTAGTGGACCCTTCTGATCTAATCCATACTATTGATAAGCCTTTCCCAACTCATCTTTATCGTTGGAGCCGTGCCGGTTCCGAGTCAGTAGTCCACACGATACAGCTGACCGCGAGGGCGGAGTGTACCGTCGCACCGTCTACTGCGCACTCTGGGTCGCCCATTTGCCTACTCACCCAACGCACACCTACTCATCCTGTCCAACATCCTATCCAACATCCTTTCCAACTAGACCATCTTTCAGTCAACTCGATATCGGCCCCGCTGGAACTGGCAGCACGTACCTCTCTTGTCGTCCACCTGACGAGGGCACCCACCGTGTACCCTATGATTATGCCACAGAGATGTGTGCAGAAGTCACTAGGTCGGGGAGGGTGTACAAGCCACCCGCACCAGTGGCCCAGCCCCATCGTTCAACGTCTTCCCTTCATCAGCCAACTGCTCAGCCTTCCAAGACAGCCCCTTGTTCAGTTCCTACCACTTCGACCAAGCAAGAGCAGCCCTCTATCGGCATCACATCACAACTGAAGAAGGTTAAGGCTGACATCTATATTTGGGATCTCATCCATACTTCTTTTGAACATCGAGAGGCCTTCCTCAGGGTTTTTCAGGCTGCTCACGTCTCCCCCACCATAGAACCGTCCGCTCTTGAGAATACGGTGGGCATGATTGCAGAGCCTCACGTCATTTCTTTCTCCAGCGAGGAATTGCCTCCGGTAGGAGTCAATCATAACCAGCCCCTGTTCATTACGGCGCAATATCAAAGCTTCTGAATTCTGCTCACCCTGGTTGATAACAGCGCAGGCCTAAATGTCTGCCCTTTGTGCACTGCAAACAAAATCGGATTCAAAGCCGAAGATATCATACTAGCTACGAAGGGAATGATGACTTTCGATAACACGCATCACAATGCGCTAGGGATGCTGGTTATTCCCCTCACCATAGGGCCTGTAGTATTCGATGTCGAGTTCTATATTGTGGATCTAGAGCCCTCTTTCAATCTCTTGCTTGGGTGCCCTTGGTTGCACAAGCATCAGGTGATCCCCTCGACCCTCCATTGTATGGTTAAGTTCCGTTGGGGCAACGACGTAGTTGTTGTCATGGCGGAAGATCTTGACAAAGAAAAGGTCGAGTCAGTCTCCGCTGTCTCACTCCAGACTAGTCTTTTCGACCCCAAGCCATCTGATGTCATGTTCCAGGTCAACCGTTTCGAGCCAGTCAACTACATTCCGGCTCTCGAGTGTGTCAGCTACTTGACCGTTCGTGGCAATCGCCTTCAAATGATCGAAAAAGTGTATTGCAAATGGAGATACAAGAAAGGAACACCACTCAGGCGACACGGCCAGGGAATCTCTGAGCCCATCCAAGTAGAGGAAAGGTGAGAGTTCGAGGGACTGGGCTACAAGTGGCAGCCACACAAAGACAGATATTCGTGCGCTAGGAGATACAAGAAGATTCTTATTCTGTCGGACCTCACTAACTTTGTCAGTGCAGGGATATTTGATCCCAATCAGAGCCAGGCCACTACAGAGAAGAACCAATGTCAGATGGTGCGACCATAGCCTCAGCTGCCAACAGTCACTTTGATAGAATCAGCCACCGCCCCAACAACGAGCCCCACAATGATAGTCCTACAAGCAGTTGTGTCAGCGGAACAGTCAGTGCAATCACTCAGCCTGGGACATCACTTACATCAGTCTCAAAGTCCAGATAAGTCAGTGGCAGAGCAAAGTGTCACCCAGTGTTTTGATTGCACCATAGAAGAGGACGAGACAGTTGGCATGGCAATTCAGTTGAATGATCAAGTCAGTGATCTAGAGCTGTTGTTCCAAGAGCAACTATCAGTGTTGGCTGAAGACGCAGCCGAGCATCAAGGTTGAGAGAAGGAAAGGCTAGGGCCTCAGAATCAGAGCCAGCAACCCTCCACCAATAGTCGGACCACTCATCCATCATGGTCCTAGCTGAGTCACAACCAGAACCCACTAGACCATTAGAGTAAATTTCTTTAGAGCCAGGAGGTGGGTCTAGATGGTACATGTAGTTGAAGCCTCACGTTGTCTAAGGTGAGGGTAAAAAAAAGAAGACCCTGAGTTAAGCTCAGGAGGAAAGCTAAGTGGCATCACTCCTATAGGTCATCAGTAGGACAACTGCCAGTCAATAGCACCACTTGTACATACTACAAAAAATACAAAAAAAATCAAAAAATCTAGAAAACCCAAAAAAAACCAGAAAACTTAAAAAATCAAAAAATAGTATTAGGAGCTGAGAAAACAGAGAAACTTGGCCAATCAGTAGACCCCACCGTCAAAGAGCCAGAAGTCACGCAGTGTAGTTACAAGAACACCAAAGTCAGTGTGACCATTATGAAGAATCATCAAGGGCAGAAATCAAAGCACATCCTCTCCTTCGATATCACCAACCCAACCTTCAAAGAGGAAATCATATTAGAGCTCATCGCTTATGAAAAAGAGGATGATGTCATGGATGCAAACAGTGAGACAGCCAAATTCTAGCCCTACAACAATGATCCAGAGGGGCTGAATATGCATGTCGAGGAAGAAACTGAACAGGTAAACATCAATACAACAGAAGATGTCAAGGAGGTACTCATTAGTGCTAAGCTATCACCACAGGCCAAGGCAGATTTCATAACATTTCTGAAAGAATGCACAGATGTTTTCGCCTAGAGTTACGATGATATGGTCGGCCTGGATGTCGAAGTGGTGGTGCACACATTACCCCTGAAACCTAACGAGAGGCCTGTTAAGCAAAAACTCAGGAGATGGCAACCTCAATAGATCTTGAAGCTCAAAGAGGAAATCATGAAGCACGGTGAACTTCCTCAAGGTGGTGTTGTACCCAGAATGGTTAGCAAATGTTGTCCTAGTGCCAAAGAAAGATGGGAAGGTCCGTATGTGCATCGACTACAGAGACGTCAACAAGGTGAGCCCCAAGGACGATTTCCCACTTACTCACATATTTGTTTTGGTAGACAACACAGCTGGACACAAAATGTTATCGTTTATGGATGGTTTCTCGGGGTACAACCAGATCAGAATGGCCGAGGAGGATATGGAGAAGACATCCTTCAGCACCCCCTGGGGAATTTTCTACTATCGCGTGATGCCATTTGGGCTCAAGAATGCCAGCGCTACTTATCAAAGGGCAATGACCGCACTTTTCCATTACCTCATGCATCAGGAAATAGAGGTCTATGTAGACGATATGATTGCCAAGTCCAAAGAGCCTAAGGAACACTTGTTCTGTTTGAGAAAGCTATTTGATCACCTTAGAAAGTACAAACTCTATCTTAACTCCAGCAAATGCATATTTGGAGTGTCTTCTGGCAAGCTTCTGGGATACATCATCAGTCAAAAGGGAATCGAGGTCAACCCTAGTAAAGCAAGAGCCATCATTGATATGCCTCCCCCTGCATCTGAGAAGGAAGTTCGGAGCTTATTGGGCCGATTACAGTATATCAGTCGGTTCATCGCACAGCTTACCTCCATCTATGAGCCTATCTTCAAGCTGTTAAAAAAGAACGCGTAGGTCCACTGGAATGAGGAATGTCGAGCAGCATTCGACAAAATCAAGCAGCTCCTTACAAAACCTCCCGTCTTGGTTCCACCCACATCAGGATGACCCTTGTTTCTATCTCTCCACCACCCAACACTCCATGGGTGTAGTCCTTTGGCAATACGATGAGACGGGACGTAGGGAGAGAGCCATCAACTACTTGAGCAAGAAGTTCAATGATTGCGAAGCCAGGTATAGTCCCATTGAGAAGATATGCTTATCCCTTGTCTAGGCCACCCTACGCCTCAGGCACTATATGATGGCGTATCTGGTCCTGCTCTTATGCCGACATGACCCCATAAAGTACTTATTCCAACAATCAGAATTAGTGGGACGATGCGTGAAATGGCAGGTGATGCTATCCCAGTACGACATTACATTTGTCACACAGAAATCTATGAAGGGGCAAGTAGTAGCGGACCACCTAGCTGACTTACCACTACTAGAATACGAGCCTTTACAAACGTCATTCCCAGATGAAGACATCCTATTTGCCTTGGAAGATATAGATTCTAAGGAACCAAAAGACAGGTCTGAGTGGCATCTATACTTTGATGGAGCAGTCAACAAGAGAGGTAGAGGAATCGACACGGTATTGTCGACACCATAGGGACAGATGACCCTTTTCTCTAGAAAGCTCACTTTCGAGTGCACCAACAATGAAGTCGAGTACGAGGCATGCATCATGGGACTGCAAATCGCATTAGAACATGGCACATGAAAGCAACAAGTGCATGGGGATGCCATGTTAGTCATATCCCAGATCAACAGTAACTGGAAAACCAAAGATCCAAAGCTCGTGCCATATCATGAGTACCTCCTACAGCTCGTCAAGGTGTTCGAAGAAGTGCACTTTTCTTTCATGAGAAAAGCTAAAAATTCCTATGTAGATGCACTGGCAACCTTTGTTGGATCCTAATGCTTCTCTAGAGGGGGGTGAATAGAGATTTTCCGGTTTTAAATTATGTCTTTGGAATTTATTAAGCAATTCAAGAATTTAACACAAAGTACATTCAATCGCAAAGACAATAGATTTATAGTGGTTTAGGCAACACCGGCTTAGTCCACTCCTCAAGTTCCCCACTTGAGACTTAACCCTTATATTCAATACTTAGAATATTACAAGTACAAAGGTTACTTTGTTTGTACACTTGTATCTCGAATTCACTTCTCCTCCCTGGAGAACTTCTGATTGCTTTTGAAGAAGTTGAGAGCTTTGGAGCACTTGAACTGTTGC
>JAMKQA010000567.1:0-27141 GCA_024699735.1 Posidonia australis
ATGGAACAGGCGGCCCTGTCGGGCCTGGGCCGGGTCGGGCCAGCCCGCTGGCTGGTCCGGGCCGGGCCGGCCGCAACAGGCCATGGGCCCGACACGGCCCATGGCCCGCATCCAGGCCCATAGGCCGAGTGCATTTTTCTTCATTGTGCGCGGGTCGGGCCTGGCCCGGCCCACGAGTGATTTTTTCGGGCGCCCGGCCCGATTTCTATGTCTAAGTGTGGGTGGGTGGGTGGGTGTGTGGTGTTGCGTAAGAATGAAAATAAGTTAAATGAAATAAACTCTGTAACAGAATTACTGTGAAAATGGGATGTAATAGTTTTATTCTATTATTGTGTTTGGTACATAATTAAAAATTAAAGTATAATTGAAAAATAATTTCTTTTTACTATTTAGTACGTAAGAATTACAATGAAATGCCAAATCTATATTATGATAAAAATATCATACCCTTTTTGAGAAAAAATCAATATAACCTTTCTTTAAAATGTTTTTTTTTCAAACACCTCGAATAAAAAGAATATAATTTGTTGTACATTCACCACATAATACCACTAACAAAATAGTAATTCCAAAGTTAATCAAAAAAACATCAACAAATTTCACCATTAAGCACTGTCCTCATCCATTCTTCCTTCTCATCATCGATGATGGTGAAGAAAAAAATTATTTTGTCATCATCCAGAGTAATAATACTTGCTGCTTTAAAGCGTTCGATCGTAGTAATACTTAAAAGTTTTTTTATTTCTTCATTTATCTTCTTCTTTGATTTAAATACATTAGAGTTCATCATACTAATGACTTTGCTAAATGTTTCTTTTGAACGTTTTATCTGGTTTGCAATCAGTGAAGCTTGTTATATAATTTTAAATAACCGCAAATGAATAGCGTATTATATAATACATATGCAAGTACAGGTCGGTTCCACAGAAATAGAGTAATAGTAAAGATTATATGTTAGTTAATGATTGATGAAGAAAATGAAGTAAAAATATCGATTTTAAGAGTTGATTAATTTTAAACACTTGAATAGATTTCATAAGAAAATAAAACTACGGTTTTTGAATCCATTCATATAAATATAAGATTCATAATTAAATCCTGTAATATCTATATTATTAATGGTCAACCGTGGGTGACCATCGTAGGTTGGGACCGTAGGTAAGCTCGCGGATTGGGACAACAGACTGGGACTGTGAATTTGTCAATCTAGAAATTCAGAGATAATGTAACCTTGTATCGAGAATTGATACTCATTTGTGTGTAATCTGGATAAGTTGAAACTTGATTACTTGTAATAATATGCATATTTGTTAATAATCATAGTAGATTTGTATTTGTTTCCTTAGTTGTGTTCGTGAAATTCTCTCTAGTTCTTTGTACTATATGGTATTTTGACGTTTTGCAACTGTGTGTATATTGGGACTCTAGAAAGGAAGTAACGCCAAGGATGCATGGTAGAACACATGAGGAACACAGTGTCACCTTCACAGGCACACCATACCTTGTCTTGCCACCACACACCATACCCTGCCAATGTCAGCTTCGGTTTCTGGATGGCTGTCAGCGACAATAGTGGATTAAAAGAGGGAGGGAGGACTAGCGATAGGAAAAGAAGCCAGAGAGCAAGAGATGAAGTGAGAGAAAGAGAGAGAGTCAGAGAACGAGAGAAACAGAGGAGGGAAGGAAAAGGAAAAGTCGTCGCCGAAGGAAGAGAAAGAGCATCGACGAGTGTATTGTACACGTCCCATTACTTCTTTTTTGTTTCTGTTTAATGCAAAAATGATAGAAAAGCGTAGATCAGCATGAATTCGTGATATGGTAGAGATTTCGTGATTTTTGAATATTTTTAGATGGATCTGTAACAATTTTTCATCGATAAATCATTGTTTTGGCTGTATGACTTTCCTACCTTTGGATTTTTGTTTGTCGAGTAATACACAATAGTTTCTTGTAATTCTTATCTCAAATGATAGAAAACTTAGAGCTCTACCTTTTTACATATTTTTCAGAATTTATGGTGGTCCATATAACATTCATGTAATAGTTTTATTACTGCTATGAACCACACATAGCTCTACGTCTTGTCCCACAATATTTCTCGATATAATAGATATTCATATAATATACATCTAGCCTAAGTAATCATGATATTAAAGTATGAGATGACAAAGAAAATTTTAATCACAACATTTGAAACTTATAAAAACTTTATCTAAATCCTAGATCTAAAATTTACTTGTACATAGAGATAATAGAAAATAAACACTTAAATAAATGACTTGAAATAAAATACATAATTGAAGGAAAAACAATTGAAGTTTTATTGATAGAACCTAATAGTATAATCAAGAGACGCTTAAAGCTTTCCAAAATATAAGAAGAAAAGTCTAAGCCTAAAGAGTGGAAGATAATGTCGTGCATAGATCCACAACAATAACTTTTTTATAGACTTATAAAGACTTTCTTACATTGAAAACAAATTCGATTACAAAATTTAAATTTAAATTTCAAATACTAGATATTTACAACTAAAGATTGCAAGGACTAAATACTAAGTTAAAAATATCCTCCGTGGACACCTAGGAAGCATCCACGTCATTTGAAATTTCGTTTGATTTGTTCCAATCGTTCAGATGATGTTTTATCAAGTCTTTAAGTATATGAAAATTTAGATTTAAGTGTTTGACATGATCCCTCATTCTTTTCTTTTCCCCTCTTTTTCCCAAATTCTTTTTAAGTTCCCACATTCCTACAAAATTTCCACAAAACACAATAAGAAACATTATTTATATACAATAATCAATAAAAATGAAGAATAAAATATGTATGAATTATATATTCGTCAAATACCATTATACCTATCTTTTGCTAGTACTCAAGCAAAATTGATTCTAACTTAACCTAATAAAAATCAAAAAACCCTAACTCATTTTGTAAGAATCGCGATTACACTTAGCATGTGTAACAAGCTTTTAAATCTTTAGATTGTCCTAGTGAATGAGTGGTGTCTCATAAAGATTTGCAGTAGATCTACCTATAAAATCCCAAAAGAATAAGAACGAGGAATAAAGAAAGCAAAAAATAATGAAAAGGAAAGTCTACAATATCCACATTAATTTACTCAACTAAAAAGTTCCAAACTCTATCTTATTTTTTATATCATCTTCTTAAATATTACTTATGTGTACCTTACGTTTGTAAAATAAACATTAGCATAGCTTTTCAAATCTAATCTTATCATTTTAGCAATTTTATTGATTCAATAAGTTATGTATTGTTTTCTTAAACTTTATTCTTAACTATCCAATTAGTAAGCTTTAGGTCAATTGATCTCAAATCAGATGGTTTTAAGTCACCAAATGTAAAGACAACCCTAATGACTTAATTATTCGAGTAATTAAGGCCACAAAGACGCCTTCTTCCCCTTCTAATCACCTTTTTTATGCGAATATCAATGCTTACTGAAGTATGATACCCGATTACTCAATAATTATTAGATTTAATTCTCTCTCTCTCTCTCTCTCTCTCTCGTTAATTACTAAGTTGTTTAAATTTTCCTTTATTCCCAATAGCTCAAGATTAGAGTGATAGTGCAGTATAATGTACATATAAGTTGTAAAACTTTCACATGATGTTATTTTTCATATTTTGTCTCTACTCTTTGAATCATAAGATTCCCAATTACTCAGCCTTACCTTTAAACTTCAAATCCAAGGTTACTAGATCAATGTGGATAGTTACTTTTTTTCCATTTTTTGAATGAAAAGAAAATAAAATAAAACATCATTTTGGATTTTTGTGTTTTTTAATAAGAAAATGAAAAAAAAATACAAAAAAGACTCTAAAAAAATGAAAGACATAGAGAAAACTCCCTCCAGACTTAAACCATGCATTGTTTTCAATGTATGCAATAAATGATATAATCAATGAAATGGAATAAGATTGGAACAATGATACCTGATTTGTGAGGAAGTACTTTTACTACTAAAAGAAGAAAAATTACGTACAGTTTATATATATTCACAATTAAATTGCATGAAAATTTATGACCTTATCAATCTCTAAGGCAAAATCCTAATCTAGTCAATTGGATGTGATGTAACTTTTGTGAATTCTTTTTCAGCCTATTCAAGCCACCATTGGACTTTTCTTAATTAAACTTCATGAATTTCCCAAAGGAGTGGAATTAGATCAGATAAAGTCATGTAATTTAATTGAATATGGAATAAGGGCTTGAGTTCATAATTGACTAGAATTAAAATGATATAGTTTGGCATATAGTTCTAATGATCTTGTAGTAGATGGAAATGATAATGGCTCAAGTGGGGACATGAGAACAATTGGTTGAGTTTTTTTTACAATTGACTTACTTAAAAGGGAAACATTTGTAATAATTTGTTCTACTTTGCCAACTAGATCCTTAATGGCCTCATCAACTTGGGCTTGAGTATCTAGTTCATCCATTATTTGGACTGACTTGGTTGATCAGGGGAGTACATAGGTTGAGAAGGAAAGTTTCACTTCTCTCTCTCATTTATAACATTGGTCAGTTGACCTACGTGCATTTTTGAATAAGCTATGGCTTAAATGTTAACTATTAGCAATGGTTGGTGGTTTGCATAAAATGAGCATTAGCATGTATAAAAGTAGCTAGGTTGATAGAGGTCTGTATACTTGTTTCCATTAGCTCTTCCAGGCCTTTTTTTAGACTTGTTAACCTATTTTCATCTTCTTGTTAACAATCTAGAGGGGTGAAGGCTGAATTGTATTGTAGGTTTAAATATGGATAAGGTTCAAAGTAATGAAATTGAACTTGATTAAAGGAAGACCCTCCATCATATGATCATTGGGCCCATAAATAATCAAGTTAACTCCATTTTAAATTGTTATTTGAAACACAAGGATCATTGGACTTATTCCAAGTTCTTTGAGCCACATAATTGAATTATTCAAACCTATATCCAACTTGATTCATTGGATACTCCTTCAACGTATGAATATCTATCTCTTAGGATTTAGGATAAGTTCTTCAATTCTTCAGCCATTTTTAAGTTATTAGATTCAAATTTGAAAGCGAAATTTCTAACTCAAATTAGTGTAACCGATTAACACAGATTGAAGATGATAAAATCCTAACGAGGATGAGAAAATTTTAAGAGATGAGAAAAAGAATCCTAGTCTAAAGATAGATGAGAAGAATATCTCTAGTCTAGCACACAATTTAAAAAAACCCTAGAAATATGGTTGACTTAAAAACAACTAGATAACTCCTAACTTCTAAGCTAACATTTGAGATTCTCAAATCAAAATTCTCTAATCTAATTAGCCAAATTAGTGAAGGAAAGTAGGAGGCTCCCCTTTCTTAGGTAACGGACCTAATTAAATAATATTGTAAACCACTATTCTAGACACCAAATAGGAAAAAAATAATAACGTTAATTCATCCTTCGGCTTCCTTGTCCTATTGAGTACAAATCCTAAGGACTATTGTATACTTGATTTTAATTTAAGCTTGAGTCAATGCTTTGTACTTGATATTGTTGTTTTTGGGCTAAGGAAGGGCGATGAAATCCCCACTTTATCTTGTGCTAAGGGTAATATCTTTAGGTACTTTGATATGAATGTACAATAAATATGCTCTTAAATGCGAGATGAGTAGTAGATCACGTACCTTTTCTTCTAGCAATCAACGAAAATAAAATTGACAAGAAATATAAATTACTCTAAATACATATTATATAATGTATACCCTTAAGAACACGTTTCTATTTTGTCATGAATTTTTTTTAATTAAGTTCAAGTTTATGTTCGACTTTTAAATTAGTGATCAAGAAAAAACAAATATCAAAGTAATATATAAACCCTAGAACAATATTCTAGAAAAATCCAAAAATAATTGAAAGAAAAGTATCAAAAAAAAAACTAACATGGGCACCTAAAAGGCATTAGAAACTCAAAAAGGTGCTTGGGAGGTGCTATTTCCTCTTGAAATCTTCCAAAAATACGTCTTGTATCCTTATGATTTTCCAATAAATGTTCCTATAGAATTGAAATCACGAAGTAAATTATTTTTGCTAAAAATAGGAAAAAAATAACTAACAATAAATCAATATTATGAAACACTATTCTCTGATAATGGTGCCAAAAATTTGTTATAAAATTTTAAATAACAACAAGTACACGACATACTATGTAGTATGTATGTAAGTACGAGTCGATCTCATAAAGAATCAAGTAATAGTAAAGAATAAGTACGAGTCGATCCTATAAAGAATCAAGTAATAGTAAAGATTATTTATCAATTAATGATAGATGAAGAAGACGGAGTAAAAATATCAATTTTAAGAGTTGATTAATTTTAAACACTTAAAGATATTTTTTGAAGAAAATAAAACTAGTATTTTCTAATCCATTCATGTAAATATAAGATATATGATTAAATCCATTATTTATATTTCTTTTTGATATAAATAGTTTAACTCAATGATTTTTATCTTACAAGCATAATCTATATACAATGCATTATAGAATATCAAGTACTAAATCAAAACACGCAAATTAAATTAACTCAAATGATATACACTAGATCTAAGATTATACACATGATTCCTAATTATTCTTTCCTAAACATAAACTAAAAAGATATATAATCAATATTAGTTTATTAAAGTTTATCAATATAATAGAGATTCATGCAATATACATCTAGCCTAAGTAATCATGATATTAAAGTATGAGAAGACGAAGAGAAATTTAATCATAACATCTAAAAACATGAACTTCATCTACACCTTAGATCTAGAATTTAGTTGCACATAGAGATGATAAAAAATAAAAACTTAAATAAAAGACTTGAAATAAAAGACATAATTGAAGAAAATAAATAAAATTTTAATGATATAACCTGATATTACAATCGGAATACATTTGAAGCTCTCCAAAATACAAGAGAAGTCTAAATGAGTGAAAGATAATGATCTCATAAATCTACAACAACGGTCTTTTTATAGACTTACAAAAACTTTATTACATTGGAAATTAATCTGATTTCAAAATTTAAATTTTGATTTCAGATACTAAATATTTACAACTAAAGATCGCAACAACTGAGGATCAAGTCAGAAATACCCTCCATGGACACCTAGGTGGCACCATTTCTTCACTTGGGCGCTTGAGAGATATCTATGTCATTTGGAATTTCATTTGGTTTGTTCCTATTGTTTAGATGATGTTTTACCAAGTCTTTAAGCATATAAAAATTTAGATTTGAATATTTAACGTGGTTTCTCATTCTTTTCTTTTCCCATCCTTTTCCTAAATTCTTTTTAAGTCCCTAGATTTCTGCAAAATTTACACAAAACACCTTCAGTAGCATTATTTATATACAATAATCAATAAATATGATGAATAAAATATGTATGAATCATGTATTCATGCTCTGAATCATTGGATTCCGAGCACTTACCTCTTTGACTTTATTCTACTACTAGTACACTTTTATTCGTAATAGGAATTTGTGTTTGAATTTGCAGAGGTGTTTCTTTTGTCAAGAAACAATCTACATCTTTTGCTATATCGTCATATCCTCTCTCAACATTCATCTCCTTAACTATATTAGCTGGGGTTTGAGCATATTTCCCTGTTGCTCAATCTTTTCCAAAAATAACACAAAGGTCCTAACAACGTGGAAATAGCTTATTTTTTCACTCATATGCTTTCTTGTAAACCTGTGATATATAAAAAGGAATTTAGAATATAATGAGAAAATAGTTTAGGGCTTAAACAAAATATTCTTTCTTTCATAATAAATTAATTTACCTACAAATATGACTCCCAAACATCAAGGACCGCAGATACATAGAATTTGTCATAATCCTATACAAAGTTCCCAAAGGCACTAGTGTGATGATTCATCATGTGGTAGACTGTAATTCAATCCTTTTTCATTGTTTTCATCCTAGACTTAACGTAGGGTTTAGCCTTAATCCCAACATTAGGAAGCAACTTGAATAATGCATCCTCCATTGCTTGTAAGAATTCAGATTTGAATCCATTATCAGATTTGTATTGTCTTTCATTTACAATACCAAGTATAGTCTCAACTAATTTGACATCATTCATAGTGGTCCATCTTCTCTCTCTCTATCTTTTAGGACCTCTTCCATCATCATTTTGTTGTTTTTCCATACCTAATAATATCACTTTCATATAATTCCATTCATATAAAAAATGGATAAGAAGTCGTCCACAATTAAAAAATAATATGTCAAGAAGTAATTGTTACATGTCTAATAATAAAAGCAATCAGAATTCACCAAATTAAATTATTACATTTGCATTAAAAAGAGCAGAACCAAATAAAAGGAACATAATTCATGGTTTTTCATGAAACATTGTAATGCCCCGATGCATTATAAATCAGCATCACTGCATCAGTACTACTCATTTTACTAATTAACAAAATTAAACTAAAATAAAGTAAATAAATAACTAAATAATTATCTAGAACCTTGTGTATAGTTAGTGACTCTTCAATGTGCACCAAGGCTGGACTACATCTAGATCTGTACCTGAAAATCAAAACACAAAACGCATGAGTGACCTCAAGTCACCCAACACGTGCTTACCAAAACCACGGCAAAAATTCCGAAAAAATTATGGCAATATGCAAAGATCGAAATATAACAGGAATCATCATGTAAACATGCCTTTCCAAATATTTATTTTCATTTTTCCTTAAAATTTCTATACATTTTACAAATCATATTCATGCATTTCAAGAAACAAAACCACAACTAGATTCTAGGCCTAAAACAACAAACAACTCAGTCATATTCAAACCTTGGCTAGAAATTAGCTAAAAACTACAGAGCTAGTACTTGGCTAAAACCATAAAATTGAACGCTAGTTCTAACTCAAAATCAAGCACACATAGTCCAGCAAAAACTCGTCGTGTCACCCTGGTCACAGGTGATCGACCCGGCCATAAGCAGTCGATGAGACACTAACCCCGACTCTACTGCACTATCATGGTGAACCACCATCCACAAGAGTTCACCCACCTCGACCCCATAGGCCTCATAGTACCATGACCACACAGGTCACACAAACACATACAAGGTGCGTCCTTACAATACCCTTAGGTGTCTGGACACCTAGCGACTCACAACCCCGAGCCCTGCCAGCATCGAGTAAGCGAGTGGACTGGTCTCTTTCACCTGGAGCCTATAGTATTTCAAAGAGTCACGATCTTTTTTACCCGTGTTTGCCGCTGGTAACTACATCGTAAGGTACGTATTGATTTCATGGATGCCTCATACTCCTAATCGACTATGACTCTATCACCATGCGGATCTGACAAAAAACCACGGAAAAATTCTTTTCAAAATTATGCATCTCTTTTCAAAATCATTTCAAAAATACCTTTTTCAATACAAAAATCCTTCCAAATTCAAAACCAATTTTCAGAATATTATTTGCATAAATCTTTAGGATTTTTTAAAAATTGTTATAACATAAGGGCATTTATAGTTAAACTTAGGAAACAGGGTTGGGTTAGTGACCTATGCAACCCATGTCCGTCTGTCGCATTAGGAACATTCACAAGTTCCCCACGCCAATATTACGCACTTCCTGAAAACACTTCTAGTTCACGCCCAGGACTAGCTCTCATTGGCCTCACCAATGAGTCGCACTAGACATTTTATAGAAAAACTCAAAAGAAGAAAACCTTGTCGGAAATCAGCGGGAAAACCTATAAAAACCACGGATTCACATCATTCAGTTCTAACACAGATCATAACATGTTATGGTACATGAATCCTAAGATTTTTGATGAAAACAAAGAAGGAGAGAGGGTAGGGCGTATACGGGTTTCGGATTCATCAGCTTTTTTTCTTCGTCGGCGACGCGATCTCCGACAACCTCCGACAGCACCTTCTCCTTCTTCGGCGACTCCTCTCTCTCTTCCTCCCTTCTCCCTTACCTCTCGTTCTCCACTGATGGATCCAAATGGGAGGGGGGTCGAGGTCTTTATATAAGTCCCCCCGCCACCGATAGCCACCTGGAACTTCGGGCAGACAACACGGTAGGGCATGCGCTCATGCAGGCGACGCAAAGCAACGGTTATTGTGTTTTCACTACGCGATACTGTTTCTTTATAGCGCGCTAGCAAAATGCACCAGGTGTACTAGCTGGTAACATTCGCTTATGGTATTCACCTATGACCCATGCTCATAGCATTCGCCTAGAATACCCATCTGGAATATTCTCCTGGACTACTCGGAACTGCACCAATCAGACCACAACCCAATTTGGGAGAAACATCGCACAAATATCACAAGATTACACATCCACCAACATCATCCATTAATGATTACATCTAAGATTACATGTCACATTTTTAATTACATCTTTTCTGAATTCCAAGATGTTACAAACATATATTGGGCATGATTTGCCCTAAATATTGTCAATTCTGGCATAACTCCAATGAAAGTAATTGGATCATTGGGCATCATCGGTGTAGTGTCTTCTTTTGTCATATCTTCATAATTTTCTTTAGAAGGATCAATATACATTTCTCTGCTTATGAAATTGTGAAGAAGGCAATAAGTCATGATGATTTTATTTTGTGTCTTGATTGGATAAAAGGAATGACTTTCAAGAATAGTTCATGACTTTTTAATGATGCCAAAACACCTCTTAATCACATTTCTAACCGAAAAATGCTTCATGTTGAAAAACTCTTCAAAAGTAGTTGGTCGATAATCCTCACTCCAATTATTCAAGTGATACCTTTGACTTCTAAATAGTGCAAGAAATCCTTCATTATTGGTATAGCCAGCATCTACTACGTAACAATACCCTTATATGAGAAAAGAATAAGAATTTATTATTGATGTCTAATTAATAGATACCTGACTTATATAAATGCTAAAGAAAAAAAATACCTATCCCGTGAAACTACCAATCCATTTTTTTCTAGTCATATCATCTCAAAGTATTCTACCATCAACTATTGGCACATCCCAATCAAGTAAAACATATATAAATTGTAGGTCCTGTGAACAAATTCCCAAAATATTGATTACAATTTCACCTTCTCGATTTCAATATTTAAGCTTGTTTTCAATAAGTACATGAACTTTTATGTGTGTTCCATTAAAGCTCCAAAACAATCCTAAAATATAAGACATTCATAGTAATGAAAAGGTCAATTTACTTTACCATGAAAAATAATTAAATTACAAAATAAACTCAATACATTGAACTACTTCCATTTGCCATCACTAGAGTCTTGAGAAACTGGCTCTAGTTTCTTAAGAAACTCACTTTGTAATCTTATTGTAGACACTCCGCTTCTGTAGTCACTTGACATTAGGCTCCTTTGGAAAGATGCTCTAGTTGCGACCACCTAAATCCTAGCTCAACCTAAATCCACAAACTCATTCAGGCCCACACAAACCCACTCAGACATAATTCAAGCAAAAACCAATAATTAAGAATCGAAATCAAATAAAATTCATTTAAAACATTAAAAATCCTAATTAATTAAATGAAAACCCTAATTAAAACCAAAATCAAATAAAATTCATTTAAAAACTTTTAACATCCAATTTAATCAAATGAAAACCCTAATTAAAACAAAAATCAAATAAAATTCATTTAAAAACTTTTAAAATCAAATTTAATCAAGTGAAAACCCCAATTAAAACTAAAATTAAATAAAGTCCACTTAAATGCACTTAAAATCCAATTTAATCAAGTGAAAACCCTAATTAAAACCAAAATTAAATAAGATCCACTTAAATCCACTTAAAATTCAAATAAATAATGTTAAAACCCTAATCAAGCAAAATTCAATAAAATCCATTAAAATTGAATCTAATTAAAAAAGAAACCCTAATTCATACAAAAATCAAGCAAAAGAAAAACAGTTAAATCAAAATCAAAATTAAACCCCAAGTTAAACCAATTAAATCAAAATTCAAATTAAATCTCCAATTAAATCAAGTCAAATTAATTAAATCAAAATTTAAAAGTAATCAAATCAAAAACCAAACCCAAAATCCTAATTAAAATCCAAAAACCCTAATTCCCAAAACCTTTAAGTAATTAAAACACAAAAACCCTAAGTAAACTAAAAAACCTTAATTAAAACCCAAAAACCCTAATTAAACTCAAAATCCTAATTAAAATCCAAGAACCTAAAATAATTAAAATCCTAAAAACCCTAAAATAATTAAAATCCAAATTTAAAACCAATTAATTAAACCTTAAATTACAAAATCAAAAGAATTTAATTAAAATCACAAAAAAACCCTAAGTTAAATAAAACCTTTAAATCCCTAAACCTTAATCACAAAAACCCTATTTTAAAATAAATAAATTAAAATCCAAAAAACCCTAATTTAAAAACCAATTAATTAAACCCTAAATCACAAAATCAAAAATTTAATTAAAATCACAAACCCCAATTAGAAAACCTAAATCTAAAACCCAAAATCCCTTAAAAACCCCTAAAAAACAAAAAAAAACTAAAAGCCCTAAACAAAAGTCCATCTCTATAGGCCCATCTAGCCTAATACATCATCCACAGTTTCTCAATCAAAGACTTTAGGAATGCCAGAAAATAATTTCGACAACCCGCTTAATCTCTGATGATCGGCCCACAATTTCTGGCAGCAATCCTTTGATCTCCAGTGCTCAATTCTCGTTCTGCGGGATCCCCGACCAGACCTCTTCTAGCTCATGCTCGATTCAACAGTGCTCAGCAGTTGGAAAGAGGATCGACGGCGTGGGAGAGCTTCGTTGGAGTTTAAAAGAGACCTCTCGTCGCCGACAGAGAAAAGGCAAGCCATCCTCTCCGAAGCCACCCTCTCGACAGTCCCTACCCGTCCAACGCTTGGAACCCACTGAAACCTAAAACTCGAGTCATTTTCCAACAACCAGAGCAACCTCTCTCGGCCTTTTACAACCCCAAAAACCTCAGCATCGTCGTTGGAGCAGCCTCCTAGAGGGCGTTGCTGTTGTTCGCTGGGAGAAATCATGTTTAAACAACAGGCCTTATCCAGGTAATCTCTCCTCTTTTAGTTTTTGAATCATGCTTATTTCAGCCCGTTGAATCCCCGAATCACCCCTAGGCCTGTCTGTCGAAGTTGGCTATCCTGCACGCCGTCTCACCCCTCTCTGGTGGTGGGTTCACCACCGCCGATGAGATTAGTAGCCTCCTGTGGTGGGAAGAGGCCCCTGAGGCCTCTCCTCCCTCCTCCTCCTCCTTCTCCTCCCTCCTCCTCCTCCTTCTCCTCCCTGAGCTCCATTGCTCTAAAGGAGCTTCTCTGGCTTCCCATGACTAGGAGGAACCCTGTCGTCGCCCTGCAACTTCCAGTCATCGTCGTCGAACCCATTGAGTGTGTGGAACACTTCGCCCGCCTCTCGTCTAAACCGTCACCATCGGAAACTCCCCTACGGCCCTCCGAAAGTCCTCCAGTCTTCGCTGAACCGCCTCCGCCGCTGCAACACCTTCCTCGATGTCGACAATCTGTCCTGCCAGAGCCCGTGAAAGGGGAAGCACCCCAGGCCATTCCAGCCTCACCCATGACTCCCCGAGCCTCGCCGTGCTGCCCAGGAGCTTCCCCAATCTCCGCCACGCCAAGCTACCGCCTCCAGAGGCACCACAATGGAAACCCCTAGTCGTTGGAGAAGAACGTCGACGGCACGTTCCAGCAAGCGAGGGTTCGATTAATGCTGTCGGATCTCCCCCCCCATCTCCTCTTTTAGCTTCTCAGTCCATTAGATCGCCGATCAACCGCCGGGAGGGCTCAGATGAGCCTCCCAAGGCGTCACCGCCGACAATCTTTGAATCGCCGTCGCCACTGGCGATCTTCGAATCGCTGGCGATGACTGTTAGTTTTTTTTAGGTTTTATTTAAAAGTCCTTTAACTTGTTTAAACATTACAATTAGATCCTAGAATTTTTCTCTTTGACCCCTGTATTTTCAATTTAAATTGCATTTGTTTAGTTTTACTGTAAATATTGGATTCTTTACCCTATTTCATTTTAATTTCATTATCAGTCCTGTAAATATGTGTTTTCTCACATTTAAACCCCTGCATTCATGTTTTCCTTGCAATTAAGTCCAGAGGTTTTGTACTGAGCCCCCAGAACTTTTAAAAATGAGTTTTCTATGTAAAATTTGCATTCTGACCCTGAGAAATTTCATAATCACACTGATCAATACAAAAGTCTAGTTTTTTTTATTACATTTAAGCCCTGTAATTTTTCATGTAGGCCCCTGGGTCCATAACATACCATCCCTAAGCATAGGAAATCTGCATCCAGACTCTTAGACTAATTTCAAATCCATCATTTAGGGTTTTATTTGTTTTCTCACATATTTTTGATATTTTCCACTTATTGCATTTCATATTTTGCACTTAATCATAGATTTCATTTAAAAATCTTGTTTGAACTGTAAATTGATCTTTAGTTTCATATTTTAATCACATTTGCACTTATATGTGAATTTTGCACATTAGACCCTGAATTTTCAAGAAATTACCAAGGTGTAATTTTCACACAACTTAGTGCCACATTTTCATTTGATCCATCATCTGCACATTAGAATAGAAGTCATTGAATGTATTTTAATCCACGTTTTCACCCTTTTTGTGAATTTGTATTTTAGTCCTAGGTCTAGTCTTTTACCATGTTTACATCATTTTATTGTTTTAAGACCTTGTCTTTTTCATGTTTTCTTGCAAACAACATTATCTTGACATTTTACATATATTTTGACATATCTAAGACCATGCATCATCCCTATACATGCATTTATCACATCTGGCCATTGAAATGACCAAATTGCCCTTATGCCACCAATCCATGCACATGCATGTTAGTTCTTATATTAAATCATGCATAATCTTTGTCTAAGTCATTCCTCAGCATATTTACACATTTAGATACATATTCATGTATTTTGCATAGTTTTCATCATGTTGTACATTGTCCTATCCTTTCGAGAGAGCTTGCATCTCATGTGGTTTTCCGTGGATTTGTTCCTTATTTCATTTTCAGAATCCTTCACCCGACATTAGACTTGATTTCGTTTACTCCTACATTTTGGATTTTTTCAATTTGATTTGGATTTCATTACCTGAGGGCATATACTAACTGACCGAAAGGCCCACATTGGCCGAATCACGGATTATTTTTCTTTTTAATTTTCACGACTTTTTCCTGATTCCGATGACTAAGATTAACCCCACTCTTGATCATTTTCATATCGATGTGATTTTCTTTAATATTCTTTCCAAAAAAACATCGTCATTTTATGTGAATTTCTTCACATGTCACAGTTTACCTATTTTGCGGGATTTCTTTGCAATTTTTTTGTTCGGATTTCCAAGATGTTTTCCACGGTTCTAATGATTTGGGTCTATCACATTTTTGATGCCCTTGATGTTGGCGTGGTTTTCTAGAGCATTTTTTTCCAAAAACATTGTCATTTTATGTGAATTTCTTCATATATCACAGTTTACCTATTTTGCGCGGATTTCTTTGCAATTTTCCATTTAGGTTTCCAAGATGTTTTCCACGATTCTAATGATTTGGGTCTATCACATTTTTGATGCTATTGATATTGGTGTGGTTTTCTAGAGCATTCTTTCCAAAAACATCGTCATTTTATGTGAATTTCTTTACATGCCATAGTTTACCTGTCTTGTGCGAATTTCTTTGCAATTTTTCAGTTCGGATTTCCATGACATGTTCTACAATTCTAATGAGTTGCGTTGGTTGTATTTTTGATTCTCTTGAGCTCTGTATGATTTTTCGAGCCTTTCTCACTCGAAACCTCGTCATTTCATGTGATTTTCTTTATCATGTCATGTTTTGTGATTTCATCATTTCGTGTGGATTTCTTCGCAATTTTGCATATCATAGTGCACATCCATCTTGTCACTCATATTAACATGATTAGAACCCAATTTAGACTTAGCAAGCATTTATTCTGCCTCTAGTAAGCGAATTAGACTAAAAAGACTGAGTTTCTCGAGCGTATGTGGGTGCCTAACACCTTCTCCATGCGTAATAGGAATCTTTACCCATCCGCTGGTTTACAGACATCTGACCTTCACATTTGCATCTCATGCATTCATCTTTTGTGGTGTTTTTGTGATTTTCTTCGTCTTTCCCTTAAAAGACAAGGTGACAACTCCTTTTCTTTTTCGTTCTTATCCTATGTTGCGCCTTCATCATCCTGGCATGATTGTGTCCTCCTCTCTCTGGCGCGACTCTACACCGGATCCCCGGGCGGGCATGGTGACACTTATAATAGAATTTAATACATTGTTGAAATATTCACTAACACTCTCTCTAGACTGACCAAATCTATATGTTATCACATTATTTTTTACAAGGTAAGTCAAAATATGCAAAAAAAATAAAATTAACAACTTGCTTGTCAACATCAATATTCTTAGCAAAATTAAGCTTTCTTACGAATCGAAGCATGCCACAAAGCTTCGTGAAGGCAAACCTATCCATTTTAAGCTACTCAATACAATTTTGGTCACTAGAGTATATTAATCGGTATAAAAATGAGCAAATTCAAGTTTCCTTTCATGAGCAGATTACTTGTAGATCTGGAGTCGTAGGTCGAAGGAGCTTCTTCTTCTTCTCCTTGTTCTTCTAACTCTTACGAGCAGTGGTTCGAGTAGATTAGAGAAGGCCAGAGGAGGAAGGGGGCTAAGAGGGTTAAGCGGGGGAGGGAGGAGACATAGGTCGAACAAGCTTGGACGATGCAGGTCAAAGGAGTCGACGCAACTAAGGTCGTAGGTTATAGGAGGAAGGAGACTTGGAAAGCTGAGGAGGGGAGGGAAGAGGCGTAGGCCGTGGCGTCAAGGACTTAGGGAGGGTTAAGGATTTTTTTTTCCTTTTCTATTCTTGATGGAATAGAAATCAAAATCCTTGCATATAATTAATGAATCAAATTTCCTTGTTGTGTGGGAATTTCATTCCCAAGGAAATGATTATTCCTACATTATTTTCATAATGCTATTCTTTTCCAATAATTTGATTTCATTTCAGTACATTCTACTTTTTATTCCAATTTATCAAATGCTACTTATGATAGGACCATGAATATTAATAATTATATATCATATAGACGTGGAAAAATTAATCTACATGGTGTTAACCAAAGGCCAACGGTATAGGATTAAAAATATAGTGATGAACCCAAAATAGTTGGGCCCGTGAAATCCGTCACAAAGGATGCAAGAACTTCAACAAAGATGACTAATCAAACTAATTAACAACAAAGTAAAAGTTTAACACTATTTATTACTTCTCTCTTATCAGACTCACTTAAGGAGTTAAGGTCAAAAATTTTGTAAGAGAGATTGAGCTTGAAAAAGAAATTGACCCTCTTAGGTGTCGAATACGTGTTCTTTGTGAAGATATTGGCTAATTGATGGAATGTGATTGGCATAATTAGTGGAATTCAATTGTATGCCACTTATTAACTTCATGAACGGGTATGAGAAAACATGTTCCTTCGTAGCTAGGTAATTATAGAACAGAATCTCGTATTGAAATCATTTTTCATATGCATTTGGAATATTCTTGTTTTATACTTGTGTGTGTAGAGAGAGAGAGAGTAATGATATAGTAGAGCTCGTCCATAAGAGTAATACTCATTTGAGTATTTTAAGGACGGTTTTCAAAAACATGTGTTACAAGTTTCAAAATCAAAATGTAATTCATAGATCTTAATTTACATCATCTAGATCAAATACATGTCAAAATCCACGTCATTTAAAATTCCTAACATATTATCTTACTATTATACTAAGTAAAGGTATATTTCCTCAAAATAATGGGAGACAAGGAAATAGTTCTCTTTTGCACTCACCTTTTTTCAATTTATTTATTAGTATTTTAAAATTTGAAGTCCTCCATCATGTCAAGATTTCTTGAGTTTTTTATTTTATTCTCTTAATTATTCCTAATTTTCGTCTACTCTACTCTATGTCTCACACCCTCCCCCACTCCGTGTATATTTATGTTTTATAATTCTTCTTTAGATCACAATCAATAATTAAAGTTTCAATATTCTAAACTTTATTTATAGAGAACATAAAAAATAAGAATTTCACATCTTTATGTTTGCTCTTCCTTTTTAATGAATTATGGATTGCTTAGTATTTCTTATTTTTTTCCTATAAGATTGTGAAATATTCACTTATGTGTCTGTCATTTTTTTAATTCATGTTTATAAAATGTCATAAATGTTAATATCTAGGTTGTTTTTGAATAAAAACTAAGTTCTACAATTTTTTTATTCAACATTTTTATGAACGAATTACTCTTGCTTTGAGTTTTTCTACAATATCCAGACAAACATAAATATTTTAGTATGTAAAGTTTTTAACTACTATTAACAGTTTTATTGTTTTATTTTTTAAATATTTTCATAACTTATAAACAAATACAATTGTTATTTTTTACTTATAGTCTATATCAAGGACTAGATAGAACAAACAAAAAACCCATACAATGCACAGTGGGAAAAAGGTAAAAATGATTTATTATAGGTTTATATGCACACGTCAATTTCGGATATCACAAACACTTAAAAATATTTTTAAGATATCTAAAAAATTTAAAAAAATTATACAACTTCATGATAACATTCTAGATTCTAAAATGTAGTGTTCATACATTAATTGCAGCGTACTTTATGAATAAACAACTATTTAGAAAATAATACAAAGTACGAAAACAAAGTATTAGCTTCTATGTGATTGTTGTTTGCATGAAATTAACTATCATTTAAACTAATACAACTGGTAGTTAATTTCACACTGACAACAATCTCATGGAAACTAATGCTTTGTTTTTATATTTCATATTATTTTCCTTAATAGTGATTTACTCATAAAATAGGTCGCAAGCAATATATGAACATTCTAGATTCTAAAATGTAGTGTTCATACATTAATTGCAGTGTACTTTATGAATAAACAACTATTTAGAAAATAATACAAAGTACTTCATGATAACATTCTAGATTCTAAAATGTGGTGTTCATACATTAATTGCAGCGTACTGTATGAATAAACAACTATTTAGAAAATAATACAAAGTACGAAAACAAAGTATTAGCTTCTATGTGATTGTTGTTTGCATGAAATTAACTATCATTTAAACTAATACAACTGGTAGTTAATTTCACACTAACAACAATCTCATGGAAACAACCAGCTACCATGGTGCAGTTGGCCAGGAGGAGTGGAACTTCCACCTCCCTCCCTGATTCGAATCTCACAGACCGCAAGGAGAAGATATATGCATATCGATATCAAAAAAAACAATCTCATGGAAACTAATGCTTTGTTTTTATATTTCATATTATTTTCCTTAATAGTGATTTACTCATAAAATAGGTCGCAAGCAATGTATGAACACTGCATTTTAGAATGTAAAATGTTATCATGAAGTTGTATAAATTTTTTATTTTTCAGTTATCTTAAAACTATTTTTAAGTGATTGTGATATCCAAAATTGATATGCATATAAACTTAAAATAAATCATTTTTCACTTTTTTTCCCACGATGCATCATGTAAGTTTTCCACTTATACATATTTATTCATATACTTAATCCATTAGTTATCAAAGTTATAAGTTTTAAAATCAAAATGTAATCTATGTGTGACCATGTCGACCTGGAGGAGGGGGAAGGAGACCACTGCCATGCCAAGATGGCGAAGGCGCAAGGATAGGATAAAAAAAGAAAGAAAAGGAGTCGCCACCTAGTCTTTTAAGGGAAAAACAAGGAAAACCACAAAAAAAGATGAATGCTTAGAATGCAGTTGTGAAGGCTGAATGTTTGCTAACCAGAGGATGGGTAAGGATTCCTATTACGCACGAGGAAGGTATTAGGCACTCTTGTACGCCCAAGAAACTCAGTCATTCTAGTCTAAATCGCTTACTAAGGCTGAATGATTGTTTGCTAAGCCTAAATCATGCTCTGAACATGCTAATATGAATGCCTAGACAAAACTAGATTGATGTGCATGATGGTATGCAAAAATTGTGAAGAAATCCACATCAAACAAATAAACGACGACATGTGAGAAAAAACACATAAAATGACGATGTTATTGGACCGATTGCTTAAGGAAACCCATGTGGACGATAAAAGATGAGTAACGGAGTCAACCTAAGTTCTCAGGATCATGAAGAGGTCATGAAAATCAAAAAGAGAAGATAAACTGCAAACGGGCCAGTGTGGACCTTTCGGTCAGTTCTTGTACACCCTCGAGCGACAAAACCCAAATCAAGTCAAAAACCAAAAGCAAGATGTAAAAATAGGGTCCAATCTAATGCAGGGCAAGGGATTCCGAAAACACAGAGAAATCACAAAAGGAAACGCCGAAAAAGACACAAACTCAATTAAAATGAAGAATCGATGAGAAAATGTGTTGAAAACCAAATGAAAGGGATAGACAAGTGTCCAAATGTGTAAAAAGTGTCAATGGATGGCTTGGACTAGGATTAGGAAAGGCTGAGTGCAAAATTAAAATGCGTACACATGGATTGAAGACCTAGGGGCAATTTGGTCATTTTCTTGACCAGATGTGATAAATGCAAACACAAGGATAGTGCATGGACTAAAATCATGCTATGAGCAACATCACACAACTGAAGGCAATGAGATTAGAAGGTTCTTGGTTTAAATAGGTCATAGACTATGATTATAGATCATAAATCATGCTAAGTAGGCCTTAGGCTCATGTCGCTACAAGAAATTTGATGATCCCATTAGGGTATAGTCTCACAATACTTTATGAGAAGTTACAAATAAAGGTTATATAATCATGAGCTTATACATACCTTATAGCTTATACCTTATAGCTTTAGTTTAAGTAGATGTCATATCTGTAACCATTAAGGGCCAACTGTGGGTGACTACCGCAAGTGGGGCTTGTGGATTGGGCTCGCGGGTTGGGACCCCGTGCTGGGATCACAGATTACCAGTCTAGAAATCCATAATGATGTCATCTTGTATCAGGGATCGATACCCATTTGTGTGTAATATAGATAAGTTGGAATTTGATTACCTGTAATTATATACATATTTATTGGTAATCATGATGGATTTGTATTTTATTTTCTTGATTGTGTTTTTGGTTTCTCCTTGGCTCTTTATACTATGTGGTATTTTGGCGTTTGCAACCTGTGATTGTGTAGGACCCTAGGAAGGGAAGAAACGTCAAAAATGCATAATAGAATTTGTGTGAAACACATTGCCACCTCACCATGCCTCGCCATACCTTGCTACATCTGTTAGCCTGGGTTTCTAGGTGATTGTCGACAGTGGGATGGCATTAAAAGAGGTGAAAGGGGGTTGTTGTCGAGAAGGTAAGCCAAAGAGAGAGAGAGAGAGAGGAAGAGAGTTGGAGAGCGAGAGAAAGAGAGATGGAAGGAGGAGCCAGTGTTGGAGAAGAAGAAGAGCTTGTTCATGAATTTGAGTGTACATGTCCCACTCCTTTTTCATTCCTGTTTAATGTAAAAATGGTAGAAATGTGTAGATTAGCATGAATTCACGGTTAGATGGAAAATTTGTAATTTATAGTGTTTTTTAGAACGCTTTATAGTGAAATTTCAAAGTTGGGTTTACTGTGTTGACGTATGACCTCTTCATCATTGGATTTTTGTTTTTCAAGCTATACGTATCGGTTTTTAGTGATTTTTATCCCAAATGGTTGTTGACTTCAAGTGCTTCAATTTGGTGTATTTTGTGAGATTTTTGGTGGCTCATGGAGAGATAACCGTGAGCTCCCACTTCGAGTGATTTCTATCGAGCTTTGTAACTGAGCTGGTCTATCTATAAAAGGTCGGTTTGTGGGCTCTTACCATGGACCAGCCACACAAGTTGGTACCATAGGTTGGTCCTGCGGCCCACCACCGTGGGTTGGGATCATTTTAGACCCTGCAGTAATAGTCTTTAGTCGATGTTTGGTGCTTTCCTTTAAATTAAATCGTACTTTTGATTTCGTGGATAATTTGTGATATAAAATATGTTTTGAAAATGATTTTTGGAAAAAAAAAGCATATGATTTTGAAAATGTTTTCCATGGTTTTTAGATAGTGCCACGAGATCGTAGGATTGTACGGGCAAACTAGGGATATTTTATACCTTTGAGAGGTTGGGTGCAAGTTTGAAGTTGTGGTTGTCGAACTTCCTAGTGGGGGTGGGGGTTTAAGTCTCCTAAGCGTGCTATTGGAAGAGTTTGGGGTTAGAGTCCTAGAGTTTGTTGTGGTTGCACTGTAGGGTCCGAGATTCGAGTCCTTGGGGTACCCAGGCGTGGTGTTAGTCAGGTCTAGGATTAGAGTTCCCAAGTGCGTGGACACTAAGAGGTGTCAATTGATGCACCCCGTGCTGTATGGTATATAGATATATTAAGGGATGAGTTCCCTAGGCGGTTGGACTCCTGTACGGGATAATCCTCTGCGACAATGTAGTGGTACCGAGGTTCGAGTCTTCAATGACTGCTTGTGGCTAATCGGTCGCTTGTGATTAGGGTGATTCAATAGGTTTTTGCATTAGGTGTGTGAGTTGTGGTTTTGAGATGATTTCAGTCGTGGTTTGGTTTTTTAGGAATGCATAAAATGGTTTCAAAATGCATATAGTTTAAAGAATATAATGATTATGATTTGAAAGCTATGGTTTAAGAAATGAATTTACTGAATACATTTATAATCATGTTTTTGCGAGTTTTTGTGCCTTTCTCTAGAGAGGTTTTGGTGCTGCTATTGATGGCAACTATACGTCCTCTGGTACTGGTTGGTGGCAACTCCAGTTCATGTTTTTCTTTGAGGTTTTGGTTTTGATTTTTAGTGAATGTGTACTAGGTGGTAATAGATGTCACTCATGCATTTTCTTCTTGGTTTTGTATAGGTATAGATTAGTAAAGTCGTAGTCTAGCAATAGAATTTGTAGTTGGAACATATAGTCTTACACCATAGATCTTAGGTAGTGTAGTAGTTTTTATTTAGTTTTGTTATAGTTAATAATCAATTAGAATTAATTTTATGCAATATTGGTTAATTAATTAGTTAATAATTGTTTGAGTAGTGTTGGTGTTAGTTTGTAATGTTAAGGGCTCTACAGTCGATTATGAACTTTAAGTTGGGTTATGACACCTGATTTAGAGAAAATAATATTTAATTTATGTAAAAGCAAAATCACATATTGTAGGGCTCGTAATTTTTTTTCAATAACGTAAGGATCCTTTCCAAGGAGAGCTAATAATCAATCCCAATCTTGCCCCAACAACATTAGAAAATACATGTTTACAACCATGCAATCCAAAACTTCAAATTTGTCAAGCCCGTACTCCTTGAGTATTCTTAATCTTCCAACTACATGAGAGAATCTATTAGACCAATACCATTAGACAACCAATAGATTGGTAGTTCGTCGGGATACACACGTTTCAATTCCGTTCAATTTTTACAAGACTTATGAATTGAATTGTATCTATCAATTCTCACTATATTGGAATCGAACCGAACTATGTATATACTTGAAACCAAACCAAATCGAATCATCCAAAAATCGATCGGTTCGGTTCTCGATTTTCAATCTAAATATCTATCAAAACATGATTCAATAATATTATTAAAAAATAATTAGTGAGAGTTGCAACCAATATTATCGTTTGCAATCAAGAAGGTCGAACATTATGCATGCTACCTCTAACTTTATAAACTTATAATCCAAAGAAATATAGATAGAACAGATCACAGACCAAAGAAGACCCAAAGGTGATATCTTTATCACCTCAAAGCACACCAATTCTCTAAACATATGATCAATTTTAAAGAACACATACCAGATCTACATCCAAATCGAGAACAACTCACATGTCAACCTTGAATCAAGCATTACTCGAACAACCATAGTCCCTAGAAGAACAGATCTATAAGAGAGAACAAACAACTAATAGAAAGCTCGAGCCCAAACGATGGAGGTGTGGATCATGACAACAGGCTAGAGGAGTAAAGCACTGATGGCATTGATGGCGACAAGTGGTTGAAGGAGTGGAGCACTGACGACACGTTAGAATAGTGGAATACGTCGTTACGTTGGAGGAGTGTATCAACGACGTGCTGGATGAGTGGAGCACGATGGTACATTGGAGGAGTGGATCAAGTGGCATCGGTTTTCAGTTTTCTGCCACTCGATTTGGGAAATGGATTAGAAAGTTAAGGACTTGGGGTTTTGAGGATGCAATAAAAGAGACTTTCATATTACTTTGAATAAAAACGAATAGTGGAGATGTAATAAATAAATAAATATATATATATATATATATATATAGACACCCCGATTTTGAAGTCACTTGGCAGCAGGCTCCTCCAGATGATGCTCTGGTTGCGACCACCAAAACCCTAGCCCACTTAAGCCCACTTAAGCTCATTCAAGCCCATTCAGGTCCACACTAGCCCATTCTGACTTAATCGAAATTAAAATCAAACAAAACACATTTTAAATCCATTTAAAATCCAATTAATAAAACAATAAAACTTAATTCAAGTCAAAACCAAGTTTAAATCCACTAAAAATCTAATTAATGAAACAAAAAAAACCTAATTCAAATCAAATTCATAAAAAATCAACCTAAAATCCAATTAATCGAACAAAAAAATTAATTAAACCCAAAACCAAAATTAAAACAATCAAAACCCAAATTGATCCCAAAGTCCTAATTAAAATAACCAAAGACATAATTAAAATCCATAAACCCTAATTAAAACACAAAAACCTAATTAAAAAGAGTAAAGTTAAAAACCCTAAAATCCATGAAAATCAGTGAAATAAAATAAAACCAAAAAAACCTGAAATAATTAAAACCCTAAATCAAAACCTAAATAAACTATTTAATTAAATCAAGTGAAAATCATTTAAATCAAAACCTAAATAAGTTCTTAATTAAATCAAGTGAAAACTAAATTTAATTTAATCAAATCTAAAATTTAAACCAACCAAATCAAAATTGGAAATTAGATTAAATAAATCCAATACCAAAAATCAAGAGAAAGCAATTTAATCCATTTAAAATCAAGACAAATCATTTAATTAAATTTAAATCATCAAATAAAACCATAATCAACTTAAAACATTAAAACAAGAACAATCAATCCAAATCAAATCCAAAATAATCAAATTAATCTTAAATTCAAATAACAAAACAAAAGGAAAAAAAAGAAAAACAAAAGACACCAAACCCTAGCCCATTATGCTGGCCCAATAAGCCCAAAAATCCTTAAACTAAAAACTTTAGAAATAGGAAAAAATAATTCCCTTAAGCCATCTCCGGCGAGATCTCCGGCAGTCAATCTTGGATTTCTCGGCGTGCACCCCTCTCTGCTGTGATCTCCGAGCCTTCCTCTTCCGTGGGTGCCCTCGATCCAACGACACTCAGCCTTTGCGAGGGGGATCAACGGCGTGGAGGAGTTTTACCGGAGTTCAAAAGCCCCTCACCGCCGTCAAGCCAGGAGGATCGCTATTCCTCTCCCATCCAGCGCTCAAGCCCTCTTCCTCTTGAGACTGAGAGCAATAGCGACGGCTCCCTGACCTTTTGAGGCCACCAGATCCCTTTTTGCGTCCATAGTCCCCAACCAGAGCTTCCGCCGTCGACGCCTCCAACTGCCGTTGTCGACTCCTTACGCCGGAGAAGACAGTCTGCACCAGGTAACCTCCTTCCTCTTCCCTTTTCCTTTGCAGTAGGTCTATAGAAAGTGCTAGGGTTCCCTCGTTTGGGCCACGACAGGGGGCTTCCCCGTTTCTTTGTCCGCCGTTGCCTTGTCGTTAGTGGTGGGTTCACCCCACTAGCGAGGTTTCGGGCCGCTTGGCCTCCGACGGGGCCCCCCGGGGGCCTTTCCTTCTTTTCCTCTCTTCTCCTCCCCTTCCTCTCCTCTCCTCTAGTCCCTTCTTCTCTCCCCCATCTCTCTGGTCCCCACTCCGCACCGGAGAGCCTTCGCCGTCGACGCCAACCCAACCGCCCCGTCGATCGCCGTCGAGAGGTGTAGGGGATCGCTGGGCTTCCTCGCGACACGTCGTCGATCCAGAGATCTCCGTCGCACCTCCACGAAGCCATCCACGTCGCTCCCTCGCCATCTGGACCACCGGAGAGCCTTTGCCGTCAACACCAACCCAGCGGCCACCGCTAGTCACCGTCGAGAAGTGTAGGGGATTGCAGGGCTTCCTCGCGTCACGCCGTCGATCCAGAGACCTCCGTCGCGCCTCCACGAACCCATCCGTGTCGCTCCCTCGCCGTCTGGACCACCGGAGTCCCCCGACGATCCACCGCAGCTAGGGGCGGCAATGGGTCGGGTCTAGACCCAGACCCATGGGTCTGGACCCGTTGGGTCTGGGTCTGGGTCTTGATTTTCAGACCCGTGGACCCGTAGACCCGGACCCGTTAGACCCGCTCACTTATTGGGTCGGGTCTGGGTCTAAAAAAACCCAGACCCGTGGACCCGCTAATATATATATATCCCACACACCCATACCACCATCACAGACGGACGGCCAGGAACCAATCCGATCTCTTGTCCCATGTAAATAAATTCCCCACTCCTCGCCCTATCCACCAATTGATCCCTCCATCTCTCTCTCCGTCGCCCCCCAAAAAACCCTAGGTTTTCCATTACCTCGTCCCCGGTCGATTCTTGTAGCAGCGACGCTCGTGAATGGTGAGCGAATCTCTCCTTTCGCCGGAGTTATCCTCCGCCGCCGTCTCAGGATTCGTCATCTCCGCCCTGGCATCGTCCTCCTCCTTCGCCTCTTGCATGCAGGGTTGGCACTACCGCTGCCTCGGCCTTGACCCCTGAGGAGGAACTCCTTCCTCCCCTTCCCTTCGCGTCCGGTCGTGGTTTCCGCAGAGGCATCGTCCAGAGCGTTGGGGATGGAAAGGGGGACCGGTTTCTGATCTGGCACTCTCTGCAGACCTTGAGGTCCAATTCTTCCCATTGCAACTGAAACCCCCGTTTCAGGACATCGCCAAAGCCCCCCATTAAAAAATCTTTCCCACTTTTCTCCATGCTACCGTTTAGTACA
>JAMKQA010000568.1:0-34225 GCA_024699735.1 Posidonia australis
CGCCACATTGGTGCGCCACCTTGGTGCGCCACCTTGGTGCGCCATCTTGGTGCGCCAGCTCTGCTCACAAATTGCTGAACTATGGCTTGCTAATGGGTTTGGGGTCTGGTTTAAGGGCTGATCACATCCAAAGCAACATACGGATTCTCATTCCTGGCTTACCTCAAAATCGGGGTGTCTACACTAGGACCGACTATCCATCCTTTTCTCGAGACACCTCTGATCCGGAGGAGATCCGAGTAGTTGGTTCCTTAGAGCCAAGGACCAACTATCCATTCTTTCCTCGATACCCCTCTTATCCGGTGGAGATCCGAGTCGTTGGTTTCTTGTAGCCTAGGACCTACTAACAATCCTTCCTCGAGATTCCTCAGATGAGGAGGAGATCCGAGTCGTTGGTTCCTTATAACCTAGGACCAACTATCCATCCTTTTCTCGAGACTCCTCTGATCCGGAGGAGATCCGAGTCGTTGGTTTCTTATATCCTAGGACCTACAATCAATCCTTCCACGAGACTCCTCTGATACGGAGGAGATCCGAGTCGTTGGTTTCTAATATCCTAGGACCTACAATCAATGCTTACTCGAAACTCCTATGATCAGGAGGAGATCCGAGTCGTTGGTTCCTTATCGCCTAGGACCAACTATCCATCCTTTTCTCGAGACTCCTCCGATTTGGAGGACATCCGAGTCATTGATTCCTTATAGCCTGGGACGGACTATCCATCCTTTACTCGAGACTCCTCTGATCCAAAGGAGATCCGAGTCGTTGGTTCCTTAGAGCCAAGGACAAACTATCCATCATTTCCTCGAGACTCCTCTAATCCGGAGGAGATCCGAGTCGTTGGTTCCATATAGCCTGGGACGGACTATCCATCCATTTCTCGAGACTCCTCAGATCCGGAGGAGATCCGAGTTGTTGGCCCCTTAGAGCCTAGGACAAACAATCCAACCGTTCCACGAGGCTCCGCCGATCCGGAGGAGATCCGAGTCGGTGGTTTCTTATAGCCTAAGACCAACTATCCATCCTTCCTCGAGACTCCTCAGATCCGGAGGAGATCCGAACCGTCGGTTCCTCTTTGCCTAGGACCAACTATCTACCCTTTTCTCGAGACTCCTCTGATCCAGAGGAGATCCAAGTCGTTGGTTCCTTATAGCATAGGACCAACTATCCATCCTTTCCTCGAAACTACTCTAATCAAGTGGAGACCCGAGTCGTTTGTTTCTTATAGCCTAGGACCAACAATTCATCCTTCCTCGAGAATCCTCTGATCTGGAGGAGATCTGAGTCGTTGGTTCCTTATAGCCTAGGACCAACTAGCCATCCTTCCTCGAGACTCCTCTGATCCAAAGGAGATCCAAGTCGTTGTTTCCTTATATCCTAGGAGCAACTATCCATCCTTTCCTCGACACTCCTCTGATCCGGAGGAGATCCGAGTCGTTGGTTCCTTATAGCCTAGGACCAACGATCCATCCTTTTCACGAGACTCCTCCGATCCGGAGGTGATCTGAGACGTTGGTTCCATAGAGACACGGACCTACAACCCATCCTTTTCTCGAGACTCCTCCGATCCCGAGGAGATCCGATACGTTGGTCCCTTAGAGCCTAGGACCATCTCTCCATCCAGTCATCGAGACTCCTCTGATCCGGAGGAGATCCGGGTCGTTGTTTTCTTATAGCCTAGGACCAACTATCCATCCTTCCTCGAGAATCCTCTGATCCGGAGGAGATCCGAGTCGTTGGTTCTTTATAGCCTCGGACTTACTATCCATCCTTTTCTCGAGACTCCTTTGATTCGGAGGAGATCCGAGTCGTTGGTTCCTTGTAGCCAAGAACCAACTATCCATCCTTTTCTCGAGACTCCTTCGATTCGGAGGAGATCCGAGTTGTTGGTTCCTTATAGCCAAGAACCAACTATCCACCCTTTCCTCGAGACTCCTCTGATCCGAAGGAGATCCAAGTCATTGGTTCCTTATAGCCAAAGACCGACTATCCATCCTTTTCTCGAGACTCTTCCGATCCGGAAGAGATTTGAGTAGTTGGTTCCTTAGAGCCTAGGACCAACAATCCATCCTTTCCTCGAGACTCCTCTGATCTGGAGGAGATCTGAGTCGTTAGTTTCTTATAGCCTAGGACCAACTATTCATCCTTCCTCGAGCCTCCTCTGATCCAGAGGAGATCCGAGTCGTTGGTTCCTTATAGCCTAGGACCAACAATCCATCCTTCTCGTGACTCCTATGATTCGGAGGAGATCCATGTCGTTGGTACCTTATAGCCTAGGACCAACTATCCATCCATTTCACGAAACTACTCTAATCTGGATGAGATCCAAGTCATTTGATTCTTATAGCCTAGGACCAACAATTCATCCTTCCTCGGGAATCCTCTGATCCGGAGGAGACTTCAGTCGTTGGTTCCTTATAGCCTAGTACCAACTAACCATCCTTCCTCGAGACTCCTCCGATCCAGAGGAGATTCAAGTCATTGGTTCGTAAAGGCCACGGACCAGCTATCCATCCATCTTTGAGACTCCTCTGATTCAGAGGAGATCCAACTCGTTGGTTCCTTATAGCCTAGGACCGACTATTCATCCTTTTCTCGAGACTCCTCTGACCAGGAGGAGATCCGAATCGTTTGTTCCTAATAGCCTAGGACCAACTATTCATCCTTTCCGCGAGACTCCTCTGATCCGGTGGAGATCCGAGTCGTTGGTTCCGTATATCCGAGAAGCAGCTATCCATTCTTTCCTCGAGACTCCTCTAATCCGGAGGAGATCCGAGTTGTTGGTTCCGTATAGCCTAGGACCAACTATCCATCCTTTTCTTGAGACTCCTCTGATCCGGAGAAGATCCGAGTCGTTGGTTCCATAGAGCCATGGACCAACTATCCATCCTTTCCTCGAGACTCCTCTGATCCGAAGGAGATCTGAGTTGTTGGTTCCTTATAGCCATGGACCGACTACCCATCCTTTTCCCGATACTCCTCCGATCCGGAGGAGATTCGATACGTTGGTCCCTTATAGCCTTGGACCAACTATCTATCCTTTCCTCGAGACTCCTTTGATCTGGAGAATATCCGAGTCGTTGTTTTCTTATAGCCTAGGACCAACTATCCATCCTTCCTCGAGACTCATCTGATCCGGAGGAGATCCGAGTCGTTGGTTCCTTATAGCCACGGACCTAATATCCATCCTTCTCTCGAGGCTCCTCAGATCTGGTGGAGATCCGAGTCATTGGTTCCTTATAGCCTAGGACCAATTATCCAACCTCTCCTCGAGACTCGTCTGATCCAAAGGAGATCCAAGTCATTGGTTCCATATAGCCTAGGACCGACCATCCATCCTTTTCTCGAGACTCCTCTGATCTGGAGGAGATCCGAGTTGTTGGTTTCTTATAGCCTAGGTCCAACTATCCATCCTTCCTCGAGACTCCTCTGATCCGGAGGTGATCCGAGTTGTTGGTTCCTTATAGCCTAGGACCAACAATCCATCCTTTTCTCGAGACTCCTCTGATCTGAGGGAGAACTGAGTCATGGGTTTCATATTGCCTAGGACCAGCTTTCCATCCATCCTCGAGACTCCTCTGATCCGAAGGAGATCTGTGTCGTTGGTTCCTTACAGCCTAGGACCAACTATCTATCCTTTTCTTGAGACTCCTCTGATCCGGAGGAGATCCGAGTCGTTGGTTCCTTAGATGCTTGGACCAACTATCCTTCCTTTCCCCGAGACACCTCTGATCTAGAGGAGATCCGAGTCGTTGGTTCCTTATAGCCTAGGACCGACTACCCATCCTTTTCTCGAGACTCCTCCGATCCGGAGGAGATCTGACTAGTTATTTCCTTAAAGCCTAGGACCAACAATCCATCCTTTCCTCGAGACTCCTCTGATCTGGAGGAGATCCGAGTCGTTGGTTTCTTATAGCCTAGGTCCAACTATCCATCCTTCCTCGAGACTCCTCTGATTCGGTGGTGATCCGAGTTGTTGGTTCCTTATAGCCTTGGACCAACAATCCATCCTTTTCTCGAGACTCCTCTGATCTGAGCGAAAATCGAGTCGTTGGTTTCATATTGCCTAGGACCAACTTTCCATCCTTCCTCGAGACTCCTCTAATCCGAAGGAGATCTGAGTCGTTGGTTCCTTACAGCCTAGGACCAACTATCTATCCTTTTCTTGAGACTCCTCTGATCCGGAGGAGATCCGAGTCGTTGGTTCCATAGATGCTTTGACCAACTATCCATCCTTTCCTCGAGACACCTCTGATCCGGAGGAGATCCGAGTCGTTGGTTCCTTATAGCCTAGGACCGACTACCCATCCTTTTCTCGAGACTCCTCCGATCCAGAGGAGATCCGATACGTTGGTGGTCCCTTATAGCATAGGACCAACTCTCCATCCATTCCTCGAGACTCCTCTGATCCGGAGGACATCCGAGTCATTGTTTTCCTATAGCCTAGGACCAACTATCCATCCTTCCTCGAGAATCCTCTGATCCGGAGGAGATCCGAGTCATTGGTTCCTTATAGCCTCGGACCTACTATCCATCCTATTCTCGAGACTCCTTTGATTCGGAGGAGATCCGAGTCGTTGGTTCCATATAGCCAAGAACCAACTATCCATCCTTTTCTCGAGACTCCTTTGATTCAGAGGAGATCCAAGTTGTTGGTTCCTTATAGCCAAGAACCAACTATCCACCCTTTCCTCGAGACTCCTCTGATCCGAAGGAGATCCAAGTCGTTGGTTCCTTATAGCCTAAGACAGACTATCCATCATTTTCTCGAGACTCCTTCGATCTGGAGGAGATCCGAGTAGTTGGTTCCTTAGAGCCTAGGACCAACAATCCGTCCTTTCCTCGAGACTCCTCTGATCTGGCGGAAATCTGAGTCGTTGGTTTCTTATAGCCTAGGGCCAACTATTCATCCTTCCTCGAGCCTCCTCTGATCCTGAGGAGATCCGAGTCGTTGGTTCCTTATAGCCTAGGACCAACAATCCATCCTTCCCGTGACTCCTATGATTCGGAGGAGATCCGTGTCGTTGGTACCTTATAGCCTTGGACCAACTATCCATCCATTCCACGAAATAACTCTAATCCGGATGAGATCCGAGTCGTTTGATTCTTATAGCCTAGGACCAACAATTCATCCTTCCTCGGGAATCCTCTGATCAGGAGGAGACTTGAGTCGTTGGTTCCTTATAGCCTAGTACCAACTAACCATCCTTCCTCGAGACTCCTCAGATCCAGAGGAGATCCGAGTCGTATGTTCGTAATTGCCACGGACCAGCTATCCATCCATCTTCGAGACTCCTCTGATCTAGAGGAGATCCGACTCGTTGGTTCCATATAGCCTAGGACCGACTATTCATCCTTATCTCGAGATTCCTCTGATCCAGAGGAGACCCGAATCGTTTGTTCTTAATAGCCTAGGACCAACTATTCATCCTTTCCGCGAGACTCCTCTGATCCGGTGGAGATCCGAGTCGTTGGTTCCTTACATCCTAGAAGCAGCTATCCATTCTTTCCTCGAGACTCCTTTAATCTGGAGGTGATCCGAGTTGTTGGTTCCTTATAGCCTAGGACCAACTATCCATCCTTTTCTTGAGACTCCTCTGATCCAGAGAAGATCCGAGTCGTTGGTTCCATAGAGGCATGGACCAAAGATCCATCCTTTCCTCGAGACTCTTTTGATCCGGAGGAGATCTGAGTTGTTGGTTCCTTATAGCCATGGACCGACTACCCATCCTTTTCCCGATACTCCTCTGATCCGGAGGAGATCCGATACGTTGGTCCCTTAGAGCCTAGGACCAACTATCCATCCTTTCCTCGAGACTCCTTTGATCTGGAGGAGATCCGAGTCGTTGTTTTCTTATAGCCTAGGACCTACTATCCATCCTTCCTCGAGAGTCATCTAATCCGGAGGAGATCCGAGTCATTGGTTCCGTATAGCCACGGACCTACTATCCATCCTTTTCTCGAGGCTCCTCTGATCCCGTGGAGATCCGAGTCATTGGTTCCTTATAGCCTAAGACCAATTATCCATCCTCTCCTCGAGACTCGTCTGATCCGTAGGAGATCCAAGTCGTTGGTTCCATATTGCCTAGGACCGACAATCCATCCTTTTCTCGAGACTCCTCCGCTCCGGAGGACATCTGAGTAGTTGGTTCCTTAAAGCCTAGGACCAACAATCTATCCTTTCCTCGAGACTCCTCTGATCTGGAAGAGATCCGAGTCGTTGGTTTCTTATAGCCTATGTCCAACTATCCATCCTTCCTCGAGACTCCTCTGATCTGGAGGTGATCCGAGTTGTTGGTTCCTTATAGACTAGGACCAACTATCCATCCTTTTCTCTAGACTCCTCTGATCTGAGGGAGAACCGAGTCGTTGGTTTCTTATTGCCTAGGACCAACTTTCCATCCTTCCTTGAGACTCCTCTGATCCGAAGGAGATCCGAGTCGTTGTTTCCATACAGCCTAGGACCAACTATGCATCCTTTTCTCAAGACTCCTCTGATCCGGAGGATATCTGAGTCGTTGGTTTCTTATAGCCTAGGTCCAACTATCCATCCTTCCTCGAGACTCCTCTGATTCGGAGGTGATCCAAGTTGTTGGTTCCTTATAGCCTAGGACCAACTATCCATCCTTGTCTCGAGACTCCTCTGATCTGAGGGAGAACCGAGTCGTTGGTTTCTTATTGCCTTGGACCAACTTTCCATCCTTCCTCGAGACTCCTCTGATCCGAAGGAGATCCGAGTCGTTGGTTCCATACAGCCTAGGACCAACTATCCATCCTTTTCTCGAGACTCCTCTGATCCGGAGGAGATCCGAGTCGTTGGTACCTTATAGCGTAGGACCAACTATCCATCCATTCCTTGAAACTACTCTAATCTGGATGAGATCCGAGTCGTTTGATTCTTATTGCCTTGGACCAACAATTCATCCTTCCTCGAGAATCCTCTGATCCAGAGGGGATCTGAGACGTTGGATTCTTATAGCCTAGGACCAACTTTCCATCCTTCCTCAAGACTCCTCTGATCCGAAGGAGATCCAAGTCGTTGGTTCCTTATAGCCTAGGACCAGCTATCCATCCTTTCCTCGAAACTCCTCTATTCCGGAGGAGAGCCGAGTCGTTGGTTTCTTATACCCTGGGACCTACTATCAATCCTTCCTCGAGACTCCTCTGTTCTGGACGAGATTCGAGTCGTTGGTTCCATATAACGTAGGACCAACACGCCATCCTTCCTCGATAATCTTCTGATCTGGAGGAGATCCGAGTCGTTGGTTCCTTATAGCCTAGGACCAACTATCCATTCCTTTCTCGAGACTCCTCTAATCAGGAGGCGATCCGAGTCGTTGGTTCCTTATAGCTTGGACCGACTTTCCCTCCTTTGCACGAGACTCCTCTGATACGGAGGAGATCCGATTCGTTGGTTCCTTATTGCCTAGGACCAACTAGCCAACCTTTCTCGAGACTCCTCAGATACAGAGGCGATGCGAGACGTTGGTTCCATATAGCCAAGGACCGACTATCCATACATTCCTCGAGACACCTCTGATCCGGAGGAGATCTGAGTCGTTGGTTCCTTATAGCCTAGGACCGACTATCCATCCCTTTCTCGAGACTCCTCTGATCCGGAGGAGATCCGAGTCCTTGGTTCCATATAGCCTAGGACCAACAATCCATCCCATCCTCGAGACTCCTCAGATCCAGAGGAGATACGAGTCGTTGGTTCATTATAGCCTAGGACCGACTATCCATCCTTTTCTCGAGACTCCTATGATTCGGAGGAGATCCGAGTCGTTGGTTCCTTGGAGCCGAGGACCAACTATCCATCCTTTCCTGGAGACTCCTCTGATCCGGTGGTGATTCAAGTCGTTGGTTTCTCATAGCGTAGGACCAACTATCCTTCCTTCCATGAGACTCCTTTGATTTGGAGGAGGTCCGAGTCGTTGGTTCCGTATAGCCTGGGACCAACTAGCCATCCTTCCTCGAGACTCCTCTGATCCGTAGGATATCGGAGTCGTTGGTTCCTTATAGCCAAGGACCAACTATCCATCCTTTTCTCGAGACTCCTCTGATCCCGATGAGATCCGAGTCGTTGGTTCCATAGAGCCAAGGACCAACTATCCATCCTTTCCTCGAGACTCCTCCAATCCGAAGGAGATCCGAGTCGTTGTTACCTTATAACTTGGGACGAACTATCCATCATTTTCTCGAGACTCCTCTAATCTGGAGGAGATCCGAGTAGTTGGTTCCATAGAGCCTAGGACCAACTCTCCATCCCTTCCACGAGACTCCTCTGATCCGGAGGAGATCCGAGTCGTTGGTTTCTTATAGCCTAGGACCAGCTATGCATCCATCCTTGAGACTACTCTTATACGGAGGAGAACGGAGTTGTTGGTTCCTTATAGCCTAGGACCAACTATCCATCCATTTCTCGAGACTCCTCCGATCCGGAGGAGATCCGAGTTGTTGGTTCCATATAGCCTAGGACCAACTATCCATCCTTTTCTCGAGACTCCACTGATCCGGAGGAGATCCGAGTCGTTGGTTCCTTATAGCCTAGGACCTACTATCCATCCTTTCCTCGAAACTACTCTAATCAGGAGGGGATCCGAGTCGTTTGTTTCTTAAAGACTAGGACCAACAATTCATCCTTCCTCGAGAATCCTCTGATCTGGAGGAGATCTGAGTCGTTGGTTCCCTATAGCCTAGGACCAGCTTGCCATCCTTCCTCGTGACTCCTCGGATCCGGAGGAGATCTGAGTCGTTCGTTCCTTACAGCCTAGGACCAACTATCCATCCTTTTCTCGAGACTCCTCTGATCCGGAGGAGATCCGAGTCGTTGTTTCCTTACAGCATGGGACGGACTTTCCATTCTTTTCTCGAGACTCCTCTGATCCGGACGAGATCCGAGTTGTTAGTTCCTTTGTGCCAGGGACCAACTATCCATCCTTTCATCGAGACACCTCTAATCTGGAGGAGATCCGAGTCGTTGGTTCCTTATAGCCTTGCTCGGACTATCCATCTGTTTCTCGATACTCCTCTGATCCAGAGGAGATCCAAGTAGTTGGTTCCTTAGAGCCGCGGACCAACTATCCATCCTTTCCACGAGACTCCTCTGATCCGAAGGAGATCCGAGTCGTTGGTTTCTTATAGCCTTGGACCAACTATCCATCCTTCCTCGAGACTCCTTTGATCCAGTGGAGATCCGAGCCGTCGGTTCCTTTTTGCCTAGGACCAACTATCCATCCATTTCTCGAGACTCCTCTGATCTAGAGGAGATCCGAGTCGTTTGTTACTTATAGCCGATGACTGACTATCCATCCATTCCTCGAAACTACTCCAATCAGGAGGAGACCCGAGTCGTTTGTTTGTTATAGCCTAGGACGAACAATTCATCCTTCCTCGAGAATCCTCCGATCCGGAGGAGATCTGAGTTGTTGGTTCCTTATAGCCTAGGACCAACTAGCCATCCTTCCTCGAGACTCCTCTGATCTGGAGGAGATCCAAGTCATTGGTTCCTTATCGCCTAGGATCAACTATCCATCCATCCTCGGACCCCTCTGATCCAAAGGAGTTCCGAGTCGTTGGTTCCATATAGCCTAGGGCCAACTATCCATCCTTTTCTCGAGATTCCTCTGATCCAGAGGAGATCCGAGTCGTTGGATCCTTAGAGCCAAGGACCAACTATCCATCCTTTCCTTGAGACTCCTCCGATCCGGAGGTGATCCGAGTCGTTGGTTCCTTATTTCCTAGGACCGACAATCCATCCGTTTCTCGAGACTCCTCTGATTCGGAGGAGATCCGAGTAGTTGGTTCCTTAGAGCCTAGGACCAACTATCCATCCTTTCCTTGAAACTCCTATGATCCGGTGGAGATCCGATCGTTAGTTTCTTATAGCCTAGGACCGACGATCATTTTTCCTCGAAACTCCTCTCATCAGGAGGAGATCCGAGTAGTTGGTTCCTTATAGCCTAGGACCAACTATCCATCCATTTCTCGAGTCTCCTCTGATTCAGAGGAGATCCGAGTCGTCGGTTTCTTATATCATTGGACCTACAATCAATCCTTCCTCGAGACTCCTCTGATCCGGAGGAGATCCGAGTCGTTGGTTCCTTATAGCCTAGGACCAACTATCCATCCTTTTCTCCAGACTCCTCTGATTCGGATGAGATCTGAGTCATTGGTTCCTTATAGCCTGGGACGGACTATCCATCCTTTTCTCGAGACTCCTCTGATCCGGAGGTGAACCGAGTCGTTGGTTCCTTAGAACCAAAGACCAACTATCCATCCTTTCCTCGAGACACCTCTAATCCGGAGGAGATCCGAGTCGTTGGTTCCTTATAGCCTGGGACGGACTATCCATCCTTTTCTCGAAACTCCTCCGATCCGGAGGAGATCCGAGTCGTTGGTTTCTTATAGCCTAGGACCTACTATCCATCCTTCCTCGAGACTCCACAGATCTGGAGGACATCCGAGTCGTTGGTTCCTAAATGCCTAGGACCGACTATCCATCCGTTTCTCGAAACTCCTCTGATCCGGTGGAGATCCGAGTAGTTGGTTCCTTAGAGCCATGGACCAACTATCCATCCTTTCCTCGAAACCCCTCTTACCCGGTGGAGATCCGAGTCGTTGGTTTCTTGTAGCCTAAGACCTACTTGCAATCCTTCCTCGAGACTCCTCAGATCAGGAGGAGATCAGAGTCGTTGGTTCCTTATAGCCTAGGACCAACTATCCATCCTTTTCTCGAGACTCCTCTGATCCGGTGGAGATCCGAGTCGTTGGTTTCTTATATCCTAGGACCTACAATCAATCCTTCCTCGAGACTCCTCCGATCCGGAGGAGATCCGAGTTTTTGGTTTCTTATATCCTAGGACCTACAATCAATGCTTACTCGAAACTCCTGTGATTAGGAGGAGATCCGAGTCGTTGGTTCCTTATAGCCTAGGACCAACTATCCATCCTTTTCTTGAGACTCCTCTGATTCGGAGGAGATCCGAGTCATTGGTTCCATATAACCTGGGACGGACTATCCATCCTTTACTCGAGACTCCTCTGATCCGGAGGTGATCCGAGTCGTTGCTTCCTTAGAGCCAAGGACCAACTATCCATCCTTTCCTCGAGACTCCTCTAATCCGGAGGAGATCCGAGTCGTTGGTTCCTTATAGCCTAGGACAGACTATCCATCCATTTCTCGACACTCCTCAGATCCAGAGGAGATCCGTGTTGTTGGCCCCATAGAGCCTAGGACCAACTATCCAACCTTTCCACGAGACTCCTCCGATCCGGAGGAGATCCGAGTCGTTGGTTTCTTATAGCCTAGGACCAACTATCCATCCTTCCTCGAGAGTCCTCAGATCCGGATGAGATCCGAGCCGTCGGTTCCTTTTTGCCTAGGACCAACTATCCACCCTTTTCTTGAGACTCCTCTGATCCGAAGGATATCCGAGTCGTTGGTACCTTATAGCATAGGACCAACTATCCATCCTTTCCTTGAAACTACTCAAATCAAGAGGAGACCCGAGTCGTTTGTTTCTTTTAGCCTTGGACCAACAATTCAACCTTCCTCGAGAATCCTCTGATCTGGAGGAGATCTGAGTCGTTGGTTCCTTATAGCCTAGGACCAACAATCCACCCTTTTCTCGAGACTCCTCCTATCCAATGGAGATCCTAGTCGTTGTTTCCTTATATCCTAGGAGCAACTATCCATCCTTTCCTCGAGACTCCTCTAATCCGGAGGAGATCCGAGTCGTTGGTTCCTTATAGCCTAGGACCAACTATCCGTCCTTTTCTCGAGACTCCTCTGATCCGGAGGTGATCCGAGTCGTTGGTTCCATAGAGCCATGGACCTACTATCCATCCGTTCCTCGAGACACCTTTTATCTGGAGGAGATCCGAGTCGTTGGTTCCTTATAGCCTAGGACCAACTATCCATCCTTTTCTCGAGACTCCTCCGATCCGGAGGAGAATCGATACGTTGGTCCCGTAGAGCCTAGGACCAACTCTCCATCCATTCCTTGAGACTCCTCTGATCCGGAGGAGATTCGAATCGTTGTTTTCTTATAGCCTAGGATCAACTATCCATCCTTCCTCGAGAATACTTTGATCTGGAGGAGATCCGAGTCGTTGGTTCCTTATAGCTTCGGACCTACTATCCATCCTTTTCTCGAGACTCCTTTGATTCGGAGGAGATCCGAGTCGTTGGTTCCTCATAGCCAACAACCAACTATCCATCCTTTTCTCAAGACTACTTTGATTCGGAGGAGATCCGAGTTGTTGGTTCCTTATAGCCAAGAACCAACTATCCATCCTTTCCTCGAGACTCCTCTGAACCGAAGGAGATCCAAGTCGTTGGTCCCTTATAGCCTAAAACCGACTATCCATCCTTTTCTCAATACTCCTCCGATCCGGAGGATATCCGAGTAGTTGGTTCCTTAGAGCCTAGGACCAACAATCCATCCTTTCCTCGAGACTCCTCAGATCTGGAGGAGATCCGAGTCGTTGGTTTCTTATAGCCTACGACCAACTATTCATCGTTCCTCGAGACTCCTCTGATCCGGAGGAGATCCGAGTCGTTGGTTCCTTATAGCCTAGGACCAACAATCCATCCTTCTCGTGACTCATATGATTCGGAGGAGATCCGAGTCGTTGGTACCTTATAGCCTAGGACCAAATATCCATCCATTCCACGAAACTACTTTAATCCGGATGAGATCCGAGTCGTTTGATTCTTATAGCCTAGGACCAACAATTCATCCTTCCTCGGGAATCCTCTGATCCGGAGGAGATCTGAGTCGTTGGTTCCTTATAGCCTAGGACCAACTAGCCATCCTTCCTCGACACTCCTCAGATCCATAGGAGATCCGAGTAGTTGGTTCGTAATAGCCACGGACCAGCTATCCATCCTTCTTCGAGACTCCTCCGATCCATAGGAGATCCAAGTCGTTGGTTCCTTATAGCCTAGGACCAACTATCCATCCTTTTCACGAGACTCCTCTGATCCGGAGGAGATCCAAGTTGTTGGTTCCTTATAGCCTAGGACCGACTATTCATCCTTTTCTCGAGACTCCTTTGATCCGGAGAAGATCCAAATCGTTTGTTCCTAATAGCCTACGACCAACTATTCATCCTTTCCGCGAGACTCCTCTGATCCTGAGGAGATCCGAGTCGTTGGTTCCTTATATCCTAGAAGTAGCTATCCATTCTTTCCTCGAGACTCCTCTAATCCGGAGGAGATCAGAGTTGTTGGATCCTTATAGCCTATGACCAACTATCCATCCTTTTCTTGAGACTCCTCTGATCTGGAGAAGATCCGAGTCATTGGTTCCATAGAGCCATGGACCAACTATCCATCCTTTCCTAGAGACTCCTCTGATCCGAAGGAGATCTGAGTTGTTGGTTCCTTATAGCCATGGACCGACTACCCATCCTTTTCCCGATACTCCTCCGATCCGGAGGAGATCCGATACGTTGGTCCCTTAGAGCCTTGGACCAACTATCCATCCTTTCCAAGAGACTCCTTTGATCTGGAGGAGATCTGAGTCGTTGTTTTCTTTTAGCCTAGGCCCAACTATCCATCCTTCCTCGAGACTCATCTGATCCGGAGGAGATCCGAGTCATTGGTTCCTTATAGCCAAGGACCTACTATCCATCCTTTTCTCGAGGCTCCTCTGATCCGGTGGAGATCCGAGTCATTGGTTCCTTATAGCCTAGGACCAATTATCCATCCTCTCCTCGAGACTCGTCTGATTCGAAGGAGATCCAAGTCGTTGGTTCCATATACCCTAGGACCGACTATCCATCCTTTTCTCGAGACTCCTCCGATCCGGAGGAGATCTGAGTAGTTGGTTCCTTAAAGCCTAGGACCAACAATCCATCCTTTCCTCGAGACTCCTCAGATCTGGAGGAGATCTGAGTCGTTGGTTTCTTATAGCCTAGGTCCAACTATCCATCCTTCCTCGAGACTCCTCCGATCCAGAGATGATCCGAGTTGTTAGTTCCTTATAGCCTAGGACCAACTATCCATCCTTTTCTCGAGACTCCTCTGATCTGAGGGAGAACCAAGTCGTTGGTTTCATATTGCCTAGGACCAACTTTCCATCCTTCCTCGAGACACCTCTGATCCGAAGGAGATCCGAGTCGTTGGTTCCATACAGCCTGGGACCAACTATCCTTCCTTTTCTCGAGACTCCTCCGATCCGGAGGATATCTGAGTCGTTGGTTTCTTATAGCCTAGGACCAACTTTCCATCCTTCGTCGAGACTCCTCTGATCCGAAGGAGATCCGAGTCGTTGGTTCCTTATAGCCTAGGACCAACTATCCAGCCTTTCCTCGAAACTCCTCTAATCCGGAGGAGATTCGAGTCGTTGGTTTCTTATAGCCTGGGACCAATTATCAATCCATCCTCGAGACTCCTCTGTTCTGGACGAGATCCGAGTCGTTGGTTCCATATATCGTAGGACCAACAAGCCATCCTTCCTCGATACTCCTCAGATCCTGAGGAGATCCGAGTCGTTGGTTCCATGTAGCCTAGGACCAACTATCCATTCTTTTCTCGAGACTCCCATGATCAGGAGGAGGTCCGAGTCGTTGGTTCTTTATAGCTAGGACCGACTTTACATCCTTTGCACGAGGCTCCTCCGATACGGAGGACATCCGAGTCGTTGGTTCCTTATTGCCTAGGACCAACTAGCCAACCTTTCTCGAGACTCCTCAGATCCAGAGGAGATCCGAGACGTTGGTTCTGTATAGCCTAGGACCGACTATCCATTCATTCCTCGAGACTCCTCTGATCCGGAGGAGATCCGAGTCGTTGGTTCCATATAGCCTAGGACCGACAATCCATTCCTTTCTCGAGACTCCTCTGATCCGGAGGAGATCCGAGTCCTTGGTTCCTTATAGCCTAGGACCAACTATCCATCCCATCCTCGGGACTCCTCTGATCCAGAGGAGATCCGAGTCGTTGGTTCTTTATAGCCTAGGACCGACAATCCATCCATTTCTCGAGACTCCTCTAATTCAGAGGAGATCCGAGTCGTTGGTACCTTAGAGCCGAGGACCAACAATCCATCCTTTCCTGGAGACTCCTCTGATCCGGAGGTGATCCAAGTCATTGGTTTCTCATAGCCTACGACCAACTATACATCCTTCCATGAGACTCGTCTGATTCGGAGGAGATCCGAGTCATTGGTTCCGTATAGCCTAGGACCAACTAGCCATCCTTCCTCGAGACTCCTATGATCCGGAGGAGATCCAAGTCATTGGTTCCTTATAGCAAAGGACCAACTATCCATCCATTTCTCGAGACTCATCTGATCCAGAGGAGATCCAAGTCGTTGCTTTCTTATAACCAAGGACCAACAGCCATCCTTTTCTCGAGACTCCACCGATCCGGAGGTAATCCGAGTCGTTAGTTCTATAGAGCCACGGACCAACTATCCATCCATTCCTGAGACACCTTTGATCCGGAGGTGATCCGAGTCGTTGGTTCCTTATAGCCTAGGACCGACTACCCATCCTTTTCTCGAGACTCCTCCGATCCGGAGGAGATCCGATAAGTTGGTTCCTCAGAGCCTAGGACTAACTATCCATCCATTCCTCGAGACTCCTCTGATCCGGAGGAGATCCGAGTCGTTGTTTTCTTATAGCCTAAGACCAACTATCCATCCTTCCTCGAGACTCCTCTGATCCGGAGGAGATCCGAGTCGTTGGTTCCTTATAGCCTCGGACCTACTATCCATCCTTTTCTCGAGACACCTTTGATTCGGAGGAGATCTGAGTCGTTGGTTCCTTATAACCTAGGACCAACTATCCATCCTTTTCTCGTGACTCCTCTGATCCGGAGGAGATCCGAGTCGTTAGTACCTTATAGCCTAGGACCAACTATCCATCCTTTCCTCGAGACTCCTTTGATCCGAAGGAGATCCGAGTCGTTGGTTCCTTATAACCTAGGACCAACTATCCATCCTTTTCTCGAGATTCCTCTGATCCGGAGATGATCCGAGTCGTTGGTTCCTTAGAGCCAAGGACCAACTAACCATCCGTTCCTCGAGACTCCTCTGATCCGGAGGACATCAGAGTCATTGGTTCCTTATTGCCATGGACCGACTATCCATCCGTTTCTCGAGACCCCTCAGATCTGGAGGAGATCCGAGTAGTTGGTTCCTTAGAGCATAGGACCAACAATCCATCCTTTCCTCGAAACTCCTCTGATGCGGTGGAGATCCAAGTCGTTGGTTTCTTATAGCCAAGGACCTACAATCAATCCTTCCTCGAGACTCCTCTAATCAGGAGGAGATCCGAGTCGTTGGTTCCTTATAGCCTAGGACCAACTATCCAGCCTTTTCTTGAGACTCCTCAGATCCGGAGGCGATCCGAGTCGTTGGTTCCTTATAGCCAGGGACGAACAATCCATCCTTTTCTCGAGACTCCTCTGATCCGGAGGAGATCTGAGTAGTTGGTTCCCAAGAGCCATGGACCAACTATCCATGCTTTCCACAAGACTCCTCTGATCCGGAGGATATCCGAGTCGTTGGTTTCTTGTAGCCTAGGACCAACTATCCATCCTTCCTCGAGACTCTGTTGATCCGGAGGAGATCCGAGTCGTTGGTTCCTTATAGCCTAGGACCAACTATCCATCCTTTTCTCGTGACTCCTCTGATCCGGAGGAGATCCGAGTCGTTGGTACCTTATAGCCTAGTACCAACTACCCATCCTTTCCTCGAAATTACTCTAATCCGGAGGATATCCAAGTCGTTTGATTCTTGTAGCCTAGAACCAACTAGTCATCCTTCCTCGGGAATCCTCTGATCCGGAGGAGATCTGAGTCGTTTGTTCCGTATAGCCTAGGACCAACTAGCCATCCTTCCTCGATACTCCTCTGATTCAGAGGAGATCCGAGTCGTTGATTCCTTATAGCCTAGGACCAGATAACCATCCTTCCTCGAGACTCCTCTGATCTAGAGGAGATCCGAATCGTTGGTTCCTAATAGCCTAGGACCAACTAGCCATCCTTCCTCGAGAATCCTCTGATTCAGAGGAGATCCGAGTTGTTGGTTCATTATAGCCTAGGACTAGATATCCATCCTTCCTCGTGACTCCTCTGATCCAGAGGAGATCCGAGTCGTTGGTTCCTTATAGCCTAGGACCAACTAGCCATCCTTCCTCGAGACTCCTCTGATTGAGAGGAGATCCGAGTCGTTGGTTCCTTATAGCCTAGGACCAACTATCCATCCTTTTCTCGAGACTCCTCTGATCCGGAGGAGATCCGAGTCATTGGTTCCATATAGCCTAGGAACGACTATCCATCCTTTCCTTGAGACTCCTCAGATCCGAAGGAGATTCGAGTTGTTGGTTCCTTATAGCCTAGCACTGACTATTCATCCTTTCCTCGAGACTCCTCTGATCCGGAGGAGATCCGAGTCGTTTGTTCCTTATAGCCTAGGACCAATTATTCATCCTTTTCGCGAGACTCCTCGGATCCGGAGGAGACCCAAGTCATTGGTTCCTTATATACTAGGAGCAACAATCCATCCTTTCCTCAAGACTCCTCTGATCCGGAGGAGATCCGAGTCATTGGTTCCTTGTAGCCTAGGACCAACTATCCATCCGTTTCTCGAGACTCCTCTAATCCAGAGGAGATCCGAGTCGTTGGTTCCTTAGAGCCATGGACCAACTATCCATCCTTTCCACGAGACTCCTCTGATCTGGAGGAGATCCGAGTCGTTGGTTCCATATAGCCTAGAACTGACTATCCATCCTTTTCTCGAGACTCCTCTGATCCGGAGGAGATCCGATACATTGGTCCCTTAGAGCCTAGGACCAAGTATCCATCCTTTCCTCGAAACTCGTCTGATCCGGAGGAGATCCGAGTCGTTGTTTTCTTATAGCCTACGACCAACTATCCATCCATCCTCGAGACTCCTCTGATCCGGAGGAGATCCAAGTCGTTTTTTCCATATAGCCTCGGACCTACTATCCATCCTTTTCTCGAGACTCCTCTGATCCAGAGAAGATCCGAGTCGTTGGTTCCTTATAGCCTAGGACCAACTATCCATCCTTTCCTCTAAAATCCTCTAATCCAGACGAGATCCGAGTCGTTGGTTTCTTATACCCTAGGACCAACTATCAATCCTTCCTCTAGAATCCTCTGATCCGCAGGAGATCTGAGTCGTTGGTTCGTTATAGCCTAGGACCAACTAGCCATCCTTCCTCGAAACTCCACTAATCCGGAGGAGATCTGAGTCGTTGGTACCTTATAGCCTAGGACCAACTATCCATCCTTTCTCGAGACTCCTCTAATCCAGAGGAGATCTGAGTCGTTGGTTCCTTATAGCCTAGGACCAACTATCCATCCTTTTCTCGAGACTCCACTAATCCGGAGGAGATCCGAGTCATTTGTTCCTTATAGCCTAGGACCAACTATTCATCCTTTCCTCACGACTCCTCTAATTCGGAGGAGATCCGAGTCGTTGGTTCCTTATATCCTAGGACCAACTATCCATCCTTTCCTCGAGACTCCTCTGATCCGATGGAGATCCGTGTCGTTGGTTTCTTTTAGCCTTGGACCAACAATCCATCCTTCCTTGAGACTCCTCTGATCCAAAGGAGATCCGAGTCGTTGGTTCCTTATAGTCTAGGACCAATTATCCATCCTTTTCTCGAGACTCCTCTGATCCGGAGGAGATCCGAGTCATTGGTTCCTTATAGCCTGGGACGGACTATCCATCCTTTTCCCGAGACTCCTCTGATCCGGAGGAGAACTGAGTCGTTGGTTCCTTTGAGCCAAGGACCAACTATCCATCCTTTCCTCAAGACTCCTCTAATCCGGAGGAGATCCGAGTCGTTGGTTCCTTATAGCCTGGGACGGACTATCCATCCTTTTCTCGAGGCTCCTAAGATCCGGAGGAGATCCGAGTTGTTGGTTCCTTAGAGCTTAGGACCAGCTATCCATCCTTTCCACGAGACTCCTCCGATCCGGAGGAGATCCGAGTCGTTGGTTTCTTATAGCCTAGGACCAACTATCCATCCTTCCTCGAGACTCCACAGATCCGGAGGAGATCCGAGCCGTCGGTTCCTTTTTGCCTAAGACCAACTACTCACCCTTTTCTCGAGACTCCTCTGATCTGGAGGAGATCCGAGTCGTTGGTTACTTATAACCTAGGACCAACTATCCATCCGTTCCTTGAAACAACTCTAATCAAGAGGAGACCCGAGTCGTTTGTTTCTTATTGCCTAGGACCAACAATTCATCCTTCCTCGAGAATCCTCAGATCCGGAGGAGATCGGAGTCAATGGTTCCTTATAGCCTAGAACCAACTAGCCATCCTTCCTCGAGACTCCTCTAATCTAGAGGAGATCCAAGTCGTTGGTACCTTACATCCTAGGAGCAACTATCCATCCTTTCTCGAGACTTCTCTGATACGGTGGTGATCCGAGTCGTTGGTTCCTTATAGCCAAGGACCAACTATCCATCCTTTCCTCGAGACTCCTCTAATCCGGAGGAGATCCGAGTCGTTGGTTCCTTTTAGCCTGGGACGGACTATCCATCCTTTTCTCGAGACTCCTCAGATCCGGAGGAGATCCGAGTTGTTGGTTCCTTAGAGCTTAGGACCAACTATCCATCCTTCCACGAGACTCCTCCGATCCGGAGGAGATCCGAGTCGTTGGTTTCTTATATCCTAGGACCAACTATCCATCCTTCCTCGAGACTCCACAGATCCGGAGGAGATCCGAGCCGTCGGTTCCTTTTTGCCTAGGACCAGCTATCCACCCTTTTCTCAAGACTCCTCTGATCCGGAGGAGATCCAAGTCGTTGGTTCCTTATAGCCTAGGACCAACTATCCATCCTTTCCTCGAAACTACTCAAATCAAGAGGAGACCCGAGTCGTTTGTTTCTTATTGCCTAGGACCAACAATTCATCCTTCCTCGAGAATCCTCTGATCCGGAGGAGATCGGAGTCGATGGTTCCTTATAGCCTTGAACCAACTAGCCATCCTTCCTCGAGACTCCTCTGATCCAGAGGAGATCCAAGTCGTTGGTTCCTTATATCCTAGGAGCAACTATCCATCCTTTCCACGAGACTTCTCTGATCCGGAGGTGATCCGAGTCGTTGGTTCCTTATAGCCTAGGACCAACTATCAATCCTTTTTTCGAGACTCCTCCGATCTGGAGGTGGTCCGAGTCGTTGGTTCCATAATGCCATGGACCAACTATCCATCCTTTCCTCAAGACTCCTCAGATCCGAAGGAGATCCATGTCGCTGGTTCCTTATATTCTGGGACCCACTACCCATCCTTTTCTCGAGACTCCTCCGATGCGGAGGAGATCCGATACGTTGGTCGTTTAGAGCCTAGGACCAACTATCCATCCTTTCCTCGAGACTCCTCTGATCCGAAAGAGATCCAAGTCGTTGGTTCCTTATAGCCTAGGACCGACTATCCATCCTTTTCTCGAGACTCCTCCGATCCGGAGGAGATCCGAGTAGTTGGTTCCTTAGAGCCTAAGACCAACAATCCATCCATTCCTCGAAACTCCTCTAATCTGGAGGAGATCCGAGACGTTGGTTTCATATAGCCTAGGACCAACTATCCATCCTTCGTCGAGACTCCTCTGATCTGCAGGACATCCGAGTCGTTGGTTCCTTATTGCCTAGGACCTACAATCCATCCTTTTCTCGTGAATCCTCTGATCCGGAGGTGATCCGAGTCGATGGTACCTTATAGCCTAAGACCAACTACCCATCCATTCCTCGAAACTACTCCAATCCGGAAGAGATCCGAGTCGTTTGATCCTTATAGCCTAGGACCAAAAATTCAGCCTTCCTCGAGAATCCTCTGATCCGGAGGAGATCTGATTCGTTGGTTCCAGATAGCCTAGGACCAACTAGCTATCCTTCCTCAAGACTCCTCTGATCCAGAGGAGATCCGAGTCGTTGGTTCCTTATAGCTAAGGACCAGCTATCCATCCTTCCACGAGACTCCTCCGATCCATAGGAGATCCGAGTCGTTGGTTCCTATTATCCTAGGACCAACTATCCATCCTTTTCACGAGACTCCTCTAATCCGGAAGAGATCCGAGTTGTAGGTTCCTTACCGCCTAGGACCGACTATTCATCCTTTCCTCGAGACTCCTCTGATCCGGAGGAGATCCGAGTCGTTTGTTCCTTTTAGCCTTGGACCAACTATTCATCCTTTCCGTGAGACTCCTCTAATCCGGAGGAGATCCGAGTCGTTGGTTCCACATATCCTAGGAGCCACTATCCATCCTTTCCTCGATACTCCTCTGATCCGGAGGAGATCCGAGTCGTTGGTTCCTTATAGCCTAGGACCAACTATCCATCCTTTTCTCGAGACTCCTATGATCCGGAGGAGATCCGAGTCGTTGGTTCCTTAGAGGCTTGGACCAACTATCCATCCTTTCCTCGAAACTCCTCTGATCCGGAGGAGATCTGAGTCGTTGGTTCCTTATAGCCAAGGACCGACTACCCATCCTTTCCTCGAGACTACTCCGATCCGAAAAAGATTTGATACGTTGGTCCCTTAGAGCCTAGGACCAACTATCCATCCTTTCCTCGAGACTCCTCTGATCCGGAGGAGACCCGAGTCGTTGTTTTCATATAGCCAAGGACCAACTATCCATCCTTCCTTGAGACTCCTCTGATCCGGAGGAGATCCGAGTCGTTGGTTCCTTATAGCCGAGGACCAACTATCCATCCTTTTCTCGAGATTCCTCTGATCCAGAGGTGATCTGAGTCGTTGCTTCCTTAGAGCCAAGGACCAACTATCCATCCATTCCTCGAGACTCCTCAGATCCGGAGGACATCCGAGTCGTTGGTACCTTATTGCCTAGGACCGACTATCCATCCTTTTCTCGAAACTCCCCTGATCTGGAGGAGATCCAAGTAGTTGGTTCCTTAGAGCCTAGGACCAACTATCCATCTTTTCCTCGAAACCCCTCTTATCTGGTGGAGATCCGAGTCGTTGGTTTCTTATAGCCTAGGACCTACTGACAATCTTTCCTCGAGACTCCTCTGATCCGGAGGAGATCCGAGTCGTTAGTTCCTTATAGCCTTGGACCAACTATTCATCCTTTCCGCGATACACCTCTAATCCAGAGGAGATCCGTGTCGTTGGTTCCATATATCCTAGGAGCAACTATCCATCCTTTCCTCGATACTCCTCTTATCCGGAGGAGATCCGAGTCGTTGGTTCCTTATAGCCTAGGACCAACTATCCATCCTTTTCTCTAGATTCCTCTGATCCGGAGGAGATCCGAGTCGTTGGTTCCATAGAGGCGTGGACCAACTATCCATCCTTTCCTCGAGACTCCTCCGATCCGGAGGAGATCCGAGTCGTTGGTTCCTTATAGCCACGGACCGACTACCCATCCTTTTCTCGAGACTACTCCGATCCGGAGGATATTCGATACGTTGGTCCCTTAGACCCTACGACCAACTATTTATCCTTTCCTTGAGACTCCACTGATCCGGAGGAGATCTGAGTCGTTGTTTTCATATAGCCAAGGACCAACTATCCATCCGTCCTCGAGACTCCTCTGATCCGGAGGAGATCTGAGTCGTTGGTTCCTTATAGCCGAGGACCAACTATCCATCCTTTTCTCGAGATTCCTCTGATTCAAAGGTGATCTGAGTCGTTGGTTCCGTAGAGCCAAGGACCAACTATCCATCCTTTCCTCGAGACTCCTCAGATCCGGAAGACATCCGAGTCGTTGGTTCCTTAATGCCTAGGACCGACTATCCATTCTTTTCTCAAGACTCCTCTGACCCGGAGGAGATCCGAGTAGTTGGTTCCTTAGAACCTAGGACCAACTATCCATCCTTTCCTCGAAACCCCTCTTATCCGGTGGAGATCCGAGTCGTTGGATTCTTGTAGCCTAGGACCTACTAACAATCCTTCCTCGAGACTCCTCAGATCAAGAGGAGATCCGAGTCGTTGGTTCCTTATAGCCTTGGACCAACTATCCATCCTTTTCTCGAGACTCCTCTGATCCGGAGGAGATCCGAGTCATTGGTTTCTTATATCCTAGGACCTACAATCAATCCTTCCTCGAGACTCCTCTGATCCGGAGGAGATCCGAGTCGTTGGTTTCCTATATCCTAGGACCTAAAATCAATGCTTACTCGAAACTCCTATGATTAGGAGGAGATCCGAGTCGTTGGTTCCTTATAGCCAAGGACCAACTATCCATCCTTTTCTCGAGACTCCTCTGATTTGGAGGAGATCCGAGTCATTGGTTCCTTATAGCCTGGGACGGACTATCCATCCTTTACTCGAGACTCCTCTGATCCGGAGGAGATCCGAGTCGTTGGTTCCTTAGAGCCAAGGACCAACTATCCATCCTTTCCTCGAGACTCCTCCGATCCGGAGGAGATCCGAGTCGTTGGTTTCTTATAGCCTAGGACCAACTATCCATCATTCCTCGAGACTCCTCAGATCCGGATGAGATCCAAGCCGTCAGTTTCTTTTTGCCTAGGACCAACTATCTACACATTTCTCGAGACTCCTCTGATCCGGAGGAGATCCTAGAAATTGTTTCCTTATAGCATAGGACCAACTATCCATCCTTTCCTCGAAACTACTCTAATCAAGAGGAGACCCGAGTCGTTTGTATCTTATAGCCTAGGACCAACAATTCATCCTTCCTCGAGATTCCTCTGATCCGGAGGAGATCAGAGTCGTTGGTTCCTTATAGCCTAGGACCAACTAGCCATCCTTCCTCGAGACTCCTCTGATCCAAAGGAGATCCAAGTCGTTGTTTCCTTATATCCTAGGAGCAACTATCCATCCTTTCCTCGAGACTCCTCTGATCCGGAGGAGATCCGAGTCGTTGGTTCCTTATAGCCTAGGACCAACTATCCATCCTTTTTTAGAGACTCCTCCGATCCGGAGGTGATCCGAGTCGTTGGTTCCATAGAGCCACAGACCTACTATCCATCCTTTCCTCGAGACACCTCTGATCCGGAGGAGATCCGAGTCGTTGGTTCCTTATAGCCTAGGACCGACTACCCATCCTTTTCTCGAGACTCCTCCGATCCGGAGGAGATCCGATACGTTGGTCCCTTTGAGCCTAGGACCAACTCTCCATCCATTCCTCGAGACTCCTTTGATCCGGAGGAGATCCGAGTCGTTGTTTTCTTATAGCCTAGGACCAACTATCCCTCCTTCCTCGAGAATCCTCTGATCCGGAGGAGATCCGAGTCGTTGGTTCCTTATAGCCTCGGACCTACAATCCATCCTTTTCTCGAGACTCCTTTGATTCGGAGGAGATCTGAGTCGTTGGTTTCTTATAGCCAAGGACCAACTATCAATCCATTCCTCGAGACACCTTTGATCCGAAGGAGATCCGAGTCGTTGGTTCCTTATAGCTTAGGACCGACTACCCATCATTTTCCCGAGACTCCTCCGATCCGGAGGAGATCCGATAAGTTGGTCTCTTAGAGCTTAGGACCAACTATCCATCCATTCCTCGAGACTCCTCTGATCCGGAGGAGATCCGAGTCGTTGTTTTCTTATAGCCTTGGACCAACTATCCATCCTTCCTCGAGACTCCTCCGATCCAGAGGAGATCCGAGTCGTTGGTTCCTTATAGCCTCGGACCTACTATCCATCCTTTTCTCGAGACTCCTTTGATTCAGAGGAGATCTGAGTCATTGGTTTCTTATAGCCAAGAACCAACTATCCATCCATTCCTCGAGACTCCTTTGATCCGAAGGAGATCCGAGTCGTTGGTTCCTTATAACCTAGGACCAACTATCCATCCTTTTCTCGAGATTCCTCTGATCCGGAGGTGATCCGAGTCGTTGGTTCCTTAGAGCCAAGGACCAACTATCCATCCGTCCCTCGAGACTCCTCTGATCCGGAGGAGATCAGAGTCATTGGTTTCTTATTGCCTTGGACCGACTATCCATCCGTTTCTCGAGACCCCTCTGATCAGGAGGAGATCCGAGTAGTTGGTTCCTTAGAGCATAGGACCAACTATCCATCCTTTCCTCGAAACTCCTCTGATCTGGTGGAGATCCAAGTCGTTGGTTTCTTATAGCCAAGGACCTACTATCAATCCTTCCTTGAGACTCTTCCGATCTGGAGGAGATCCGAGTCGTTGGTTCCTTATAGCCTAGGACCAACTATCCAACCTTTTCTCGGGACTCCTCAGATCTGGAGGCGATCCGAGTCGTTGGTTCCTTATAGCCTGGGACGGACAATCCATCCTTTTCTCGAGACTCCTCTGATCTGGAGGAGATCTGAGTAGTTGGTTCCCAAGAGCCATGGACCAACTATCCATGCTTTCCACAAGACTCTTCTTATCCGGAGGATATCCGAGTCGTTGGTTTCATGTAGCCTAGGACCAACTATCCATCCTTCCTCGAGACTCCATTGATCCGGAGGAGATCCGAGTCGTTGGTTCCTTATAGCATCGGACCAACTATCCATCCTTTTCTCGTGACTCCTCTGATCCGGAGGAGATCCGTGTCGTTGGTACCTTATAGCCTAGGACCAACTATCCATCCTTTCCTCGAAACTACTCTAATCCGGAGGAGATCCGAGTCGTTTGATTCTTGTAGCCTAGGACCAACAAGTCATCCTTCCTCGGGAATCCTCTGATCCAGAGGAGATCTGAGTCGTTGGTTCCTTATAGCCTAGGACCAACTAGCCATCCTTCCTCGAGACTCCTCTGATTCAGAGGAGATCCGAGTCGTTGGTTCCTTATAGCCTAGGGCTAGATATCCATCCTTCCTCGAGACTCCACTGATCCAGAGGAGATCCGAGTCGTTGGCTCCTTATAGCCTAGGACCAACTAGCCATCCATCCTCGAGCCTCCACTGATTTAGAGGAGATCCGAGTCGTTGGTTCATTATAGCCTAGGACCAGATATCCATCCTTCCTCGAGACTCCTCTGATCCAGGGGAGATCCGAGTCGTTGGTTCTTTATAGCCTAGGACCTACTATCCGTCCTTTTCTCGAGACTCCTTTAATCCGGAGGAGATCCGAGTCATTGGTTCCTTATAGCCTAGGACCGACTATCCATCCTTTCCTCGAGACTCCTCTGATCCGAAGGAGATTCGAGTTGTTGGTTCCTTATAGCCTAGCACCGACTATTCATCCTTTCCTCGAGACTCCTCTGATCTAGAGGAGATCCGAGTCGTTTGTTCCTTATAGCCTAGGACCAACTATTCATCCTTTTCGCGAGACTCCTCTGATCCGGAGGAGATCCAAGTCGTTGGTTCCTTATATCCTAGGAGCAACTATCCATCCTTTCCTTGAGACTCCTCTGATCCGGAGGAAATCCGAGTCATTGGATCCTTATAGCCTAGGACCAACTATCCATCCATTTCTCGAGACTCCTCTGATCCGGAGGAGATCCAAGTCATTGGTTCCTTATAGCCTAGGACCAACTATCCATCCATTTCTCGAGACTCCTCTAATCCGGAGGAGATCCGAGTCGTTGGTTCCATAGAGCCATGGACCAACTATCCATCCTTTCCTCGAGACTCCTCTGATCCGGAGGAGATTCGAGTCGTTGGTTCCTTATAGCCTAGGACCGACTATCCATCCCTTTCTCGAGACTCCTCTGATCTGGAGGAGATCCGATACATTGGTCCCTTAGAGCCTAGGACCAAATATCCATCCTTTCCTCGAAACTCCTCTGATCCGGAGGAGATCCTAGTCGTTGTTTTCTTATAGCGTTGGACCAACTATCCATCCATCCTCGAGACTCCTCTGATCCGGAGGAGATCGAAGTCGTTTGTTCCTTATTGCCTCGGACCTACTATCCATCCTTTTCCCGAGACTCCTCTGATCCGGAGAAGATCCGAGTCGTTGGTTCCTTATAGCCTAGGACCAACTATCCATCCTTTCCTCGAAACTCCACTAATCCGGACGAGATCCGAGTCGTTGGTTTCTTATACCCTAGGACCAACTATCCATCCTTCCTCTAGAATCCTCTGATCCGGAGGAGATCTGAGTCGTTGGTTCGTTATAGCCTAGGACCAACTAGCCATCCTTCCTCGAAACTCCTCTGATCCGGAGGAGATCTGAGTCGTTGGTACCTTATAGCCTAGGACCAACTATCCATCCTTTCTCGAGACTCCTCTAATCTAGAGGTGATCTGAGTCGTTGGTTCCTTACAGCCTAGGACCAACTATCCATCCTTTTCTTGAGACTCCTCTAATCCGGAGGAGATCCGAGTCGTTCGTTCCTTATTGCCTAGGACCGACTATCCATCCTTTTCTCGCGACTCCCCTGATCTGGAGGAGATCAGAATCGTTTGTTCCTTATAGCCTTGGACCGACTATCCATCCTTTCCTCGAGACTCCTTTGATCCGGAGGAGATCCGAGTCGTTTGTTCCTTATAGCCTATGACCAACTATTCATCCTTTCCTCACGACTCCTCTAATTCGGAGGAGATCTGAGTCGTTGGTTCCTTATATCCTAGGACCAACTTTCCATCCTTTCCTCGAGACTCCTCTGATCCGGTGGAGATCCGAGTCGTTGGTTTCTTTTAGCCTTGGACCAACTATCCATCCTTCCTTGAGACTCCTCTGATCCAAAGGAGATCCGAGTCGTTGGTTCCTTATTGTCTAGGACCAATATCCATCCTTTTCTCGAGACTCCTCTGATCCGGAGGAGATCCGAGTCATTGGTTTCTTATAGCCTAACACTGACTATCTATCCTTTTCTCGAGACTCCTCTGATCCGAAGGAGATCCGATTCGTTGGTTCCTTATAGCTTAGGACCAACTATCCATCCATTCTTTCCTCGAGACTCCTCTGATCCGGAGGAGATACGAGTCGTTGGTTCCTTATAGCCTTGGACCAACTACCTATCCTTCCTCGAGACTCCTCTGATCCTAAGGAGACTCAAGTTGTTGGTTTCTTATATCCAAGGGTTGACTCTTTCCCCATTAGGGCTGATAAGCCTAACTATCTGGCGATGGGTCCGTCAACTCATCACAAGCAGGTAACCTTGTGCTCTCAAACGATGAACATATTAGCTGCATTTAGAAATCCCTTGTGTACAATTTCAGAGTAGCTGTAGACATATGACTCAGTAGTTTGCAACAATTTATGTCTTTTCATCCGCATTGAACTGTATTAAAATTTTGTGTGCCCAGAATAAAGTTGTATGTCATGCTGAATACCCTCTTAATTTGTTTTGCAGACTTGAGCCCAGAAAAGCTGCAACGCCCTCACCAATTATGGGCTTACCTACAATGATAGTGCCGTCAAGATGCTTAGAGGTCCTCCGGACATGGATCGGGAAGTTGACAAGTGATGATCATGACAAGCTACGGACTTGAGGAATCCCCACGAAATTCATAGACATTGCAGAGGTGGAAGTATCCCGTTATTTCCTATGTGTAGCAGCCCGGTTCTGGAAGTCTGCAAGCCACACATTTCGCTTCAAAAGGTTCGAGCTGACCCCCACTTTAGAGGAGGTCCGTCGGATATGCTCTTTACCAAAAAAATTTGGTCCCACTGTATTTGTGTGGCGAGCCGGATATTCTTCTGTGCTGAGTGAGCTCACTGGCCTGTCAACCCGCGATTGTAGTCGTCAACTGATCTGTACTAGTGGACATTCTCCTATGCTGCAGCTCATTTACTTTGACAAAGTAGTCGAGAGGCGTGCTTCCTTAGGCGATGAGCTATGGTTTAGAGGCTTCGTCGTTCGCTTTTTGGGCGAACTAGTGTTTAGCCATGGCCGAACAGTGGTGAACATCATGGTTGCAGAGATTGCCTTAGTGGTGATAACGCGTCAAATGGACTTGGCCCCTATTATCCTGGAGGAGACTTATCGAGCTCTTGACCGAGCAGTACGACGCTGCCGACATTTCTATGGTTGTGGTGCCTTTTTACAGTTGTGGTTGGCAACTCATCTGGGGGTAGAAGTCTTATGCCCTCAGCGGTCAGCCTTCAAGTCTTATCACCAAAGTGGTCATGCCCGCACTCTCACGTCAGTCTGTGAGGAATATGAACGACTGGAAAGGTTAACAGATGACAAGGTGACCTGGCACATCATTCCCTCGACAACTCATGACTTCGAAGCTTTCTTCAATGATGCCGACATGAAACTTATTATCCTACCAGGTTTAACTGGTGGTGTCGAATATCATCCAATCAGAGTGATGCGACAGTTCGTCTACCGACAAAACTCCTTTGCTCAAGGGCCGATGCCAACTTGATTCTAGGAATATCCCTTGAGTTCTTACACAGCAACAAAAGAACTATCACGCCTGCTTACTGGCTCCATCCAATCGAGCAACCTTACAATCACAGAAGGCAGTGGTTGTTCAGATGATTACAAAGCCGAGGTGGAAGAAACCTGGTCAATCTGTGGAGTAGTTCTGAGTTCTATATTGTTTCTAGAGGCAAGAGGCTCTAAGAGGCCTAGGGATGACCCAGAGTGTTGACACTCATGTTATGCTACTTGCTCACTACAGACTGGAAAAAAAGTGTAATCACATCATTTGACTGCAATAATAAATTCTTTGGGCCACACTTGCCATCTCATTTGAATGACGGTGATTGACAGAGAATTGCCATCGCTGTAGCATATGCTCATTTGTCTTAAACTATTGCCCTTCTTGCCTGTCGACTTGGTGCTGGGGGTCACCCAGCTAACGATCGGGGATCTCGTTTTATTGCCCTAGCCTGGACATGTGAAGCCACCCTAGGTTTCAGTACCAGGAGAGGTGGAATCCTATCTGTCCTGTTGGGACTTGTTCAAAGCCGAACAAGTGTCATTTCTACCCCTTCCTAGACCAGACGAGGTCTAGATGATCTCATCCCAGGTTTGCTCCAGATGGGCGAGTCTTGATGCCCCTATCCTCGGGCTGCTACCCTAATTATCTGGTGACGAGTCCATCAACTCGCTATCGGGCTGATAGCCCTAACTATCCGGTGACGAGTTCGTCAACTCGCTATCGGGCTGATAGCCCTAACTATCCGATGACGAGTCTGTCAACTCGCTATCAGGCTGATAGCCCTAACTATCCGGTGACAAATCTGTCAACTCGTCAGCGGGCTGATAGCCCTAACTATCCGGTCGATAGGCCCGTCAACTTACCATGCCCTATCCTTTAGCTTTTAGGTTTGTTAGTCTTATCAAATGCCTCTTCTCTTGGGTTGATACCCTGAACTATCTGGTTGACATCCGTCATTAGTCTTTCTTCAGTCGGCGAGTTTGATGTTTTGTCAAGCATCCTTTCAGGCAAAAAAAAAAAAAAAGTCTACCATTTGCCAGGTTCCTTTGTCGTGCGATAAGTCCGGCAATCTTGGCATCCCATGGTACGAGTTTGGAAATGCCTCGCGCTCCCCTACGTGAGCTGGCAGGTTACCTACTCGTCACCAGCATCATCCGTTTCATCAACATCACCTTCATGCATCATCCAGACATTAGGGTCAACCCTTTGCATTAGCATCATGCATGGCCCCGAATCATGACTTTCGGTGTATTTGCCGAATAAGTGGTTCACGGCCTTACAGTAAAAACTACTCTCTCGTAGACTCAAGTGGGGTGTCTTGTCAACCCTGAGCATCGGTTTCGGTTCCATCCGTCCCTCGACCTCGCTCAGGGAGGGGCATCTGTTAAAACCCCGATTTTGCAGTCACTTGGCGGTAGGCTCCTCTGGAAGATGCTCTGGTTGCAACCACCACTCCTAAACCCTAACTCCATAGAACCCTAGGCCCACTTAGGCCCATACAAGCCCATTAGGCCTAGACAGACCCACTTAGGCCCACACAAGCCCATTTGGTCCACACAAGACCATTAGGCCCAAATAAACCCCACTTAGGCCTGCACAAGCCTACACAAGCCCATTAAGCCCACACAAATCCACTCTAACTTAATCCAAGTCAAAACCACTAATTAAAACCAAAATTAACCAAAATTCACTTAAAATCCTAATTAATCAAGTGAACACCCTAATTAAAATTAAAATCAAGCAAAATCCACTTAAAAACATTTAAAATCCAAATTAATCAAGTGAAAACCCAAATTAAAGTAAAAACCAAATAAATCCATTTTTAAACCACTTTAATCCATTTAATTTCAAAGAAAACCCTAAATTAAACTCAAAATTCTAATTTAAAAACAAAAGCCCTATTTAAACTAAAAAACCCTTAATTAAAACCCAAAAACCTAATTTAAACTAAAAAACTCTAATTAAAATCCGGAAAACCCTAAAACCTCTTAAAATAATTAAAATCTTGAAAATCCTAATTTAAAACTAATTAATTAAGTCACAAAAACCTAAATTGAAAAAAACCTAAAAACTCCAAATCATTCTAAGAAATTAATTTAAAATCTTATAATTAAATTCAAACCACAAAAACTCTAGTTTAAAAACAATTAAACTTCAAAATAACAAAATCAGAATTTAATTAAAATCACCAAAGTAAATTATTAAAATCAGAAAACAAAATCAAAAACTTAAAACAAAATAAAAAACTTAAAACAAAACAAAAATACCAAAACAAAACCTTAAAACCTAAAACCAAGAAAAACTCAAGAAACAAAAGCCAACAGCCCATTATGCAGCCAAGCCCAGCCCAAACCACATTTGATTAAAAACTTAGGAAATGCAAAAATAAGTGAATAGTGCTCCTTCTTCCCCGCGCCATCACTCCTCCCATTCCCTCCTTCCCACGTTCTGGACAACCACAGGTACACCGATTGTGATCCCGAGACCCCTGCCACTACCACGATATACAGAGCTCTCCCTCCACCACCTTTGCAACCGAGGAGACCCACTAAAATCCACTAGAGCATTAGCCTAGAGGGGCGCCGCCGTCGAGTTTCGCCGGTGGACAGCCAATCCATCATCCAGGTACTCCTTCCTCTTCCCTTTTAATTTCAGAAAGCTTTCCATAAGGTCCGTGGAGTCCATTTAGGTCCCTGGTCACGTCCTGCCGGAGATACGCCTCCTGGGAGTCGTCTCCTCCTTCTCCGGTGGTGGGTTCACCACCACCGGCGAGGCTCAAGCCTCCAGGTCCTGCGGAGGCCCCCCACAGGCCTTCCCCTTCTCTTCCTCCTCCTCCACCCTGAGTCTCATTGCTCAGGGAAGTCTTCATTTGGCCTCCCACGGCCAGAAGAAAAACGCCGGCGCCGCTGCAACTCCTGACCGCTGCTCCTCCGCTACACGGTCGCTGGATGTATCCAGAGGACCCTATCGCTAGTGGCCACGCCCAGGAGCACCACCATGTCACCACGAGCCTCCCCGTGCAGGCCCAACGCCACTCCAACCACCAGACAATCGACGCCGTCACCGCAGAACCCATCGCCGAAGCCCGCGACGAGGGGAGCAACCCATGCCGTGCCAGCCTCGTCCGAGATGCTCCACACCTCCGTCGTGCACCCCCGGAGGTCCACTTGTGCTCGGCGCAACGTCCCAGCCACGGAGTCGCCTCCTGGAGCTTCCGCCGTTGTCATCTCTGGCGACGGCAGCCGCTCGCAGCAGTTGGAGGTGGGGGAGGCATCTCGGGCCTCCCCAGTGTAGCCCACCGCCGCGGGAGAGCTCACCGTGGCTCCCCAGTGCTTCCCCAACCACCGTCGATGGTTTCTTGCCACTGCTCTGCCGTCGGGAGCTCGCCATAGTTGGCGCTGGCGAGGGTGTCACCGGCGATGCGCGGACGATCTTCGAATCGGATTAATGTGGATTGTTTTTATTATTTTATTTTAAGTTTTCAATAATTACATTTAGATCCTCATTGTAATTACTTTTAGGTCCTTAGAATTACTTGTAGGTGCTTTTTTATTACATTTAGGTCCAGACATTTTCATTTCAATCCCATAAGTTTTAAAATAATATTTATTCTATGTTTCCCATGGTGAATTTTGCATTTGAGCCCTGTACTTTCTTAAAATCATTCTAGAAGTTCATTTTGTTGTGAATTTTGCATGAAAAACCCTATTCTTTCTAAAATACTTTCTGGAAGTTCATTTTCTTTGGGAAAATTGCACTGAAATCCTTATACTTTTGAAAAATGTTCCCAGAAAGCTTATTTTGTTGGCAAAATTGCATTTAAACCCCTGCACTATTTTGAAACCTTCCAGAGTGTTCATTTTTGTGGTTTAATTGCACAGCAGTCCATGGATTTGTTCTAAATGTTCCTAGAAGCATGATTTTCCTGGGCAAATTGCATTTAAGCCCCTGTGTTTTACAAAAAGCATCTAGAGAGCATGTTTTGATGTGAAAATCGCATGAAACTCCCTGAACTTCTTTTAAAAAACTTTCAAGAAGCATATTTTCTTGGGTAAATTGCATTTTAACCCTACTTTTTCACTAAATTTCTGCTGCATGTTTTAATCTCAGTGAAGATTACATTTTTGTCCCTGAATATCTTCAGAACATCCTGGAATGCTTTGTTTGCTGCGTTTTTGCAGTTTAGCCCCTATGCTTTGCAGAATTGTTCTGATTGCCTGTTTTCAAGGGTTAAATGACCATTTTGCCCTTGAAAATTCCTGAATCATTTCTGAGACATTTTCTTGCATTTTTACCCAGATTTTATGCAGAATTGATTTGCATGCATGCATTAATGGGTAAATTGCATTTTGACCCCTTAGAGAGCTTCCTTTTGACTAGAAGGGCACATCCGACTCCAGAATTCTTCATACTTGCTTGAAATGTGTTTTCCTACATATTTTTGAGGATTTGGGCTTTTGAACTTCGATTTTCCTCGAAATTTGGGTTTTTTTGCACAAAACCCCTTAGACTTCTCACATTTACATCCACACTTGCATTTTGCATGGCTTTTCACATCTTTTTACACAGATTTTCTCGTCTTTCCTCCTTGGCTTTGTGTATGTTTTCGTAGCTTGATTCCAGCTTGGTTTACTCCCCGTTCTCTAGATTTTCCCCGATTTTGACTTGTTTTTGTTTTCCATCGCCCCAGGGCATACAGTAAAAGGCTTGTTAAAGTCGACATTTAACCCCATCACAGGGTTTTTTCCCCCTTTTGATTTTCACGACTTTTTCCATGATTCCGAGAACACGAGTTGACTCGACTTTTCATACTTTTGACATCAACATGGTTTTCGAACTCATTCTTTACAACAACATCGTCATTTCATGTGGTTTTCTGCAATTTTCTCAATTCATGTGGATTTCTCTGCAATTTTTGCACATTGTCCTTCACATCCATCCAGTCTTGTCTAGACACTCACATTAGCATGATTAGGACACAATTTAGGCATAGCAAACACTCATTCAACCTCTAGC
>JAMKQA010000569.1:0-23564 GCA_024699735.1 Posidonia australis
AAGCAGAATCTCGTGAACACAATGGAAATGAAAGCACAACACAATATTACAACTCTTTTCAGTGGTAGCTCAATGTTACTCAATGGGGTGCTTTTCCAATGCAGCTATGGGGTCCTATTTATAGCCGTAGGATGCCCCAGGTTTGTGTCTAACGTCTATAAAACGATCACAAATAGCTATATCAACAGTATACCGTTTTTACCATGGTATGCCGGAAAAATGCTTTATTTTTCACTTTATGAGAAAAACGGTATGTCGATTGTTGGGACGGTATGCCGTTTTTGTTGTGCAATAATTCCTTTTTCTCTTCTGTTCCGGAGTGCTGCTTTATCTTCCGAAATCCATGAAACGGTATGCCGTTTGATCCACGGTATGCCGTTTTTGATTTTGGCTTGAATTTTTACGGATTTCTGATTAATACTCTGATATTTGCCGGAACAGTCTGTCGCTCTTGATGTCGGTATATATATTTTTGAATTCATGCTAAGACACTTAAAATCTTTTTCACGTTATAATATTTATGAAAATAAGCACAATTGAATAATCATCAAAATTAATGTAATATTTCTAACAGAAAGACTAGCAGTCCCCGCCCTGCACTTGTCGTAGAGCTTTCTCCAGGTCATTCATCCTGGCCAAAAGTGCATTGGGAGTTGCTGTTGACATTGAGTGTGCAGCCGGGGCGAGTCTCGCGTACGTTGTGTCTACAACACCTGTGTGCTCCTTCAGATCCATCATCTCATCACCTGGTGTCGTGGCATGATGACCAGCGTACCCGTGCATGTGCGCTATTTGTGGTGGTGTGCAAGCTGAAGCCTGTATCTGATGCAAGGATATAGAAATGTTATGTTGTGTTGTGTGTGTTGTTGTGTGTGGGAGTAACAACTGTTGAACCGGTATGGTTTGGTTCATAGGCCGGTGTACTCCCATCAGCCAAAAAGGCGGACCACTAGTAAAGGGAGGAAGATGTTGTGCATGCTGTGGTAGTGATGCTATTGGCAGAGTAGCAACGCCCGTCGCTGGGACAGCGGGAAGCTGTGGCGACAACTGTAGTGGTGGTGTGACTGGTGCAACGTGAAGTGCCTGAGCAGGTAGAGCTGGCGGAGCAGGATCCTCGCGAATGGGAAAAACAGGCGCAGTCAGAGTGGGATCCAAAGAGAAAGCCATGTTTTGCAACTTCTGCGCAAGGGCCAAAAGTTGCTGAGATTGCACGGTGACAGAACCATCGGTAGCAGTACCGAGGGCGGAAGAGCAAGTGGCAGGGATGTCATAGGGGGCTGGAAGTTCAAGGATGCTGTAGGTTGAATTCCTACTAATGAGACAATCGCAACCAACTACGTGTCAAGTGGAAGAGGGTCAACTGAAGGACAGGGTATCATCAGATCAAATGCCCTGGTGGTTGTCATGGTAACTGCCTCAGCTGCGGGCTCCAGACCACTGAGGGTCTGCCAGTGTCCCAAAACTGGCGGACAAGGAACTCCAGGTGCCTGAAAATGGCTATCACGGAGCCAAGATGGAATGACTGATGACAAAGTAAAAGAGGGAGAAGGGGCGGAAACAGGAATCCCCTCCAAAGTAGCTGGTGCAAAGGTCTCAAACGCTCGCTGGGCCATAACAGTCTGCGAACGGGTAAGGATGGGGCTACGATTGCAAGCGAGAGGATGACGCCTACGAGGAGCTATTGTCGGAAGCGACGAATTACTCGAGAAAAGACAGTCGAGAACCATGCCTCAAGACTGAAGTCACAGAAAGGAACTCCCAGGCTCAGACCTAGGAACTCGCACACAGAACTCTATACCTGACAAAGGAGGAGAACCTAATGTGTCATTGAAGAAGTGAAGACAAGACAACAAAAGAAGTAAGTTAGCTATGCAATCGTTTGTTAGGGTGGTATGAATGGCACACATGCACATGAATGCTACTAATATGCTCTCTCTCACCATGCATGTCCCTCATGGGGTTGACCATGTGGGACGCACTCATGGGTTTGGGTTTTGACTCTAGTCAGAAAGTAAGGTTTTTGTTCTAAATCTTGGCCGAAGCGTAGGCAGTGAACGGGTGGTGTGTTGGTGGCCTCGTCTCTTGCAGTAGCATGGAGCTGTATCCTCTACTAGCACTGACAAGACCCTAGACAAGGGGAGACAAACTAGCAACACGTCCTATGCCAAAGCTATAGAACAGGCTGCTAGGATTGTCCTTCGCAAACTGTGGGTAGACCGAAAGGAGAAGATGCGTGCACTATATGATCAATCACGCGATATGCTTTTGTGTCTTTTACTTTCGTTTTATTAAACCACAGGGATTTGTGAGCATTTGTCTCTAGTTATGCCTTATTAGTTGTTCGTCTGAGTTTGTGTGTTTTATTTTAACCAGATAGGGAGGCAAAGATGTCTCTACTCTCCTAATCATGGCAAATTCAAAAAGGAAGAAACACACAATCATGGCCTCCAAAAAGTCAAACAACAAGCAAAAGGCGTGAACATGGCATGTGCTGGTGTAATGCTCACAAGTAGGTGAGTAAAAGCAGGTGTCGACAAACAAAGCATGAATTAAGTCATGTGCATGTGCGGTGGCATAGCAACAGTGTAAAAGACATAGAAAGGCATGTTTAGTCAAATATGCAAACAGAACAAGCAAACAAAACATGAAGTAAACAGACCAAAAACCAGTAAGGAAACCAGAATGAAAGTTAGAATCTGGTTATCCCCAACGGAGTCGCCAGTTCTTGTGACCATGCCGACGGGTGCGTGGAAGCACACGAGGAGTCCCGATACGGTCACGACAAAGATGGTGAATCTGGAGAAGAAGACCAGACTCGGAAACACCAAGGAAAGATGAGAAAGGATAAGGAAAGGAGTCGCCACCTAGTCTTTTAATGGAAAGACGAGGAAAACCAAACACACAAGAAAACCAAGGAGTTAACAAGATGAAGAAAACATGTATGCTCTGTGCCTAATGGATATAATGCACAGATGAATGCGGGGCAGAGAAAGGGTAAGGATTCTGGTTACGCATGGGAAAGGGCATAGGCACCCCCATGCACCCGAGAAACTCGGTCTTTCTAGGTTCCCTACTTGCCAATGGTCTAATGGGTGTGTGCTTGCTTATTCTGAATGCTCATGCTAAAGATGACTAGAAAACATGCCGAATCAAAGAGAAGAACTAAAATAAATGGAAAAAGTTAATCCGAGGGACAAATGTAGGCATTGAGAATGGCACTTTATTGTATGACCATGGGTGATGAGGAAAATCATGAAAATCGAGAAAAGCTCTCGGAAAGTGTCACGCAAATCAGCGAAAATTTGACGAAATCTGAGAAAATCAAGTTGGGGAAAATAATCCTCTTTCGGGACAATGTCGGCTTTGCTAAGCCTTTTAATGTACGCCCTTGGGAGATGGAAAGCCAAATCAAATCAAAAATACGAAAATCGGCAGAAATCCAGGAGACGATGGGAAAACCAAGCTTGAAAAGGCTTAGAAATGAGTGCACTATGTAAGGAAGTAAATGCGAGAAAATTTGCATGAAATGATGCGACAAAATATGCAAAATGCATGTGTGAGTGTAAAAATTAAAATTCTAGGGGCTTTTGTGCAAAAACCTAAATTCTGAATGAAAACTGTATTTTCTGAAGCTAAATCATCAAAAATACATAGGAAAACACATTTCATGTAATTTTGAAGAATTCTGGAGTCAAATGTGCAAATCTGTGCATTTCTAGCCAAATTGAAGGTTCCTAGGGGTTAAAATGCAATTATGCCATGAAAATATGCATTTAAAGCAATTCTGTGGAAATTCAGGGTAAAATATGCAAGAAAAAGAGTCCATGGTTGAAAACAGGAAGTTGTAGGGACAATTCAGTAATTTTACATTAGAAAACATGCATTCAGTGTAAAATTGATAAAGTTCAGGGGTTAAAATACAATTTAAACCACATCTGTGCAGATATTTAAATTCTCATAGTTCACCTTGCAATTTTAACAGAGAAATATACATTCAGAAGAATTTTAATGAAGATCAGGGCTTTTGTCTAATTTTTAAGCCTAGAAAACATTATTAGGGAAGCTCAGGGGGCACATTGTAATATTTTTAGTTAAAACTTTATTCAAACTATTTAAAGAAAAAAAAGTGCAGGGACCTAACTATAAGAGGAAGGACCTACTTGCAAGAACAGAAGGACCTAAATGTAACATAACAAAAGCTACAGAAGTTTATTTAAAGAAAACTAAATTATTATTATTATTTTTTTAACGAAAAGAATCGACAGCTACCGGTGACGGAGCTCCGCCGTCGACAACCGCCGGAGATGCTCTTCTAGAGCATTCCAAAGCTTGATCTAAGATCAGAGGGCACAGTGAGCAAGAAGAGAAGGAAGGGAAGAGATACAACGGTTTGGATCGAAAGCTTGACAGTTAAAGGAGGCTGCTCGCCTCCCTTGCTGTTGCGGCACTGCGATGACAACGCCAGAGAAGAAATGGGCTATTGGAGGGCTGCGGCGCGCGTCAATGAGCTCTTGGAGGCTTCGAGACGTCGAGAGGAGCATTCCCTTTCCATCATGGGCCAAAATAGAAGAAGATCACGTAAATGAGGATTCCACCTATCATCGACGTCGTCTTCTCTGGTGAGCGTGGTTGTGGGAGTGATCCAGGGCTCGAGAAGAGGTCTAGGCTGCTCCAAAGCATGAAAGGAGTCTCGTGAGCATTTCTGGATGATCGGAGAAGCACGGCGAGGCTGGAGGCTCGCATTCCTTCACTAGTTCCGGTCGTCTTCCCCGGCTCCGGTGAAATGATGCGATTCTGATAATCTTCTAGTGGAGGCTTCTGCAGTAGCTGGAGCGGGGATTTGAGGAGTGGAGAAGCAAGAAGGAGGTCTAGGGAGGAGAATCCAAGCTTTTAGGACCAGGGACAAGCCCGAGACCAGCATCCCCACCTAGGCCACCGGAAAACGACTCCGGCGAGGCCTGGGGGCTGATTCCTACCAGAGGAGACCTCTGGCCTTGTTGGAATCGATCAAGGAAGATAGAGGGAGTCCTAGGAAGCTAAAATTGAAGTGAAATGAGGCTGGTGGAGGGCATACCTGGTAATGCGCTTTGCCTTCGTAGCTCGCCGGAAGAGGCTGAAAATTATGGTTCCTCACCTCTACGAACTTCCTCTCTCTTCCAAGAACTCTCTCTATTTCTTCCTCTCCTTCTCTTTCACTGTCTCCCTTTTTCTCTTCTCACAAGGCTGCTCCTTTTATAGGCGAAGCTCCGGCAACACCCTGTAACAACCCAACAAACAAACCAGACAAGATCCTAACAACCAACCTAACCCGTAACAAACTCGAGATCCTCCTAACAAACTAACGCCCGTAACCACCATGTTGTTCCCTACGCCCTCCATTCTGTTTGCCCGCGCGCCGATAGTGATCGACGGTCGTCTGAGCTCGCGATGACGCATCTGACGACCCCAGTTCGTGGAGGGCTTGAGCCAGGCTGCTGCTGGGCAACGTGGTGAGACGGCCTGAAGGAGATGAGAATGGAGAAATGATGGGTTTCGGTTGGATCATGGAAGAATGGCTGGTTAATTTTGAAGAAGAAGAAGAAGAAATGGGTTGAAGAAATGGCTGGTTCATGGGCCTAAGTGGGCTTGCTTGAGCTTTGATGGATTTATTGGCTTTCATGGGCTTTGGTGGACTTAATGGGCTTTGGTGAACTTAACAGGCCTTCATGGGCTTTGGTGGATTTTAATGGGCTTTCATGGGCTATGGTGGATTTTAATGGGCTTTGGTGGATTTAATGCCTTTCATGGGCTTTGGTGGGCTTAATGGGCTATGGTGGATTTGAATGGGCTTTGGTGGGCTTAATGAGCCTCGTGCATGTCCAGTGCGATTGCATGGTGCGCCTATCTGGTGCACTAGATAGGTGCGCCAGAGAGGTGTGCTTGTTTACTGCGCTAGACAGGTGCGCCTACATGGCCCCAGATCACGGGTCAGACCATTTGCTATTGGGTTTGGTGTTTTTTGGCTTTGGGACTAAACCAGGGTTTGAGTTCATTTGTGATCAAAAGCCCAGCTACCACAACTCCATCCTGCAGACCCGCAAAATTGGGGTGTCTACAGTTGTAGGCGAACTTAATCAATGGCAGATGGTCCTTCTAACTCCCTTGAAAATCTAAGACACATGCTCTGAGCATATCCTCTAGTGTCTGGGTAGTCCTCTTTCTCTGACCATCCGACTGAGGATGAAATGTTGTGCTATAGTTGAGTACTGTGCCAAAGGCCTCTTGCAGAGTTCTCCAGAACCTTGAGGTGAACTTCGTGTCTCTGTCCGACACGATGGACATTGGAACACCATGTAGCCTCACCACCTTGGATACATACAACTCTGTTAGGCGGTGCGTCAGAAGCTTCACCAGAATGTCCAGAAAATGAGCAGACTTGGTCAGCCAGTCCATGATCACCCACATGGTGTTGTTCTTCCTCTGAGTCCACGGCGAACTAGTCACGAAGTCCATCGAGATGTGCTCCCACTTCCATATAGGGATATCCAACGGCTACAAAGTCCCTCCAGGTCTTTGGTGCTTTTCCTTGACCAGTTGGTAGGTTGTACACCTCGCCACATGGTCAGCAACATCTCTCTTCATGCCAGGCCACCAAAAATTTCGCTTCAAGTCTCGGTACGTCTTTGTACTCCCAGGGTGAATAGTGTACCTAGACTAATGCACTTCAGCTAATAATCTTTGCTTGGCCTCCTCATGCAGGGGCACATATAGACGTATATCGTACCTCAGCTCTCCATATGCCCCAACAGAGAAATGAGGCTCTCCATCAGCCTCTAGCTTCTCAAACACAACATGAACAAATGGATCTAGCTGCTGACAGGCGACAATAAACTCTAACAGCTTAGGACGAACAGACAGGTTGTCCACCACTGATGGCCCACAATCCCTCTCAAAAGGAAAAAAACACAGCAATCCAGAAAGCCCTCAGAAAACACATTTTATAAACATATTTGGGCCCAGAATTGGCATGCCAAAAATCCCTAGTTCAGTAGACTGATCTAAATTAGTCGACTGAATCAGGTACGTGGTCAACACTCAGGCCAAATTTGGTATATCGAAAATTGATTCGGTCAACCAAAATCTCCTGATTTGGGCAACCGTCTAAAATTGGATGACCGAATTTCGACCTAAGGACCTAAACTGATAGAAAAACGGCATACCGAAATGATTCAGTATGTTGAATTCTACGGAAAACAGAAAATGGCCCAAACCCTACAGTTCAAAATCACCCCAAACAAGCACCAAAAATCTTGCATAAAACATAAGATGTAGACCCTCGAGACTACTCCAAATTTCAACAAACAAAACTAAAATCCATTCACCATGCATCAAGATATAAAATCACAAAGGCAGAAGGGTCAAAATGACCCAAATCACAACAACTACTATAAATATCCATAAATGCCACCATAAATTCTAAAAAATTCTAAAACATTAAATTTAGCATAGATTACATGCATCCTAGGCATTTCTACCATTTTACATGATTTCTATATATTAAATTTGGGATACGGCGCCAGGCAGCCAAACTCTGGCCACACGCAATTCACCGAGGAGCGACCACAGCGTTCTGCATTGCCACGGTGACGACCACCCTATACAGGAGCATTCACCGTCCTGCGATTTTCCTTGTACGGAGAACCCTCAAAAATCAAACCCCCCTGGGAAGACTGTCCTGCCTCTCAGGATGCTACCAGCTATGGGGCACGTGTTCCACCCGCGCTGGCCACCACAAGGTATGCCTCTTCACGGTGTCCTCTACACTCGGTGCTCAGGAGGGAGTATCATACCTCCATACTCGACAACAACCGAACCTCAGTGCTCACAACGATAGTAGGAGCCTCATACCTCACTGTCATGCCACAAGACACCTCAGCCTGCGGACCACAACCCTAGCCTCAAGACGACAGTCAAAGAGACTCATACCTCCAAGACCCGACGTCCCTTAGCCCTAGGTATCTCGGCCCCCAACCTTAACTAGGGAGTCTCGCCCGATCACCTGAAAATGTCGTCACATTCCCTAGTCCCGACGACACGGTCCCACACTGTCTCGATCCTCACACAGAAAACTAGGAAAACCATTTTCCAGATCTGCCAACTCATCTCTTTGAAATCATTTTCATATCTTTGAAAACTCTTCCAAAACCTTGGCAAAATGGTGCATCAGGTGTCCCGAGGGACCACCACTAACGGCCTATAATCCCATTTCAATGGAATAAAAAAAAACCAATCTAGAAAACCCTGAGAAATCATATTTTACAAAAGCATTTGGGCCCAGATTCGACATGCCGAAAACAAGTTCGGTATGCCAAAAACTCCTGGTTCGGTAGACCGATTTGGGTCAATCGACCAAATCAGGTCAACAGTCAACACTAAGGCCAAAATCGATATACCGAAAATGGTTCGGTCAACCAAATCTCTTAATTTGGGGGACCGTCCAAAATCTGACGACCGAATTTCGACCAAGGGAGCTAATCTGACAAAAAAATGGCATACCAAAATTGTTCGGTATGTCGAATTCTGAGAAAAACAGAAAACGGACCAAACCCTATTGTTCAAAATCGCCCAAAGTGGGAGCTCCGATCGGACCTACCAAACAACCACAAAAATCTTACATAAAACATAAGATGTAGACCCTTGAGTCTACTCCAAAACTCCACAAACAAAATCAAAATCCATTCACCATGCATCAAGATATAAAATTGCAAAGACATAAGGGTCAAAACGACCCAAAATGCAACCACCAGCATAAATGCCCATAAATCTACCATAAATTCTCATAAATTCATAATAAATTATAGTAACATAAATTTACCTAGATTTCATGCAATCTTATCAATTTCTACCAATTTCATGCTCTCTATTATAGGGTTGGAGATGCGTACCTGTAATGCGCGTTCCGGAGATCCTCCGGCCAACTCCGACGATCAGGACGTCCACGGGGCATCCTCAACCTCAGGGACGCAACTATAGAGCTCCACGCACCACCGCACGTAGCCACAAACTGTCATTGGCCCTTGAGCACGCCAAACAGAGGAGGGGAGAAGCAGGGGAGAAGGGACAGCGGAGGGAGAGTGAAAGAGAGAGAGTCGGGAAGGAGGAGGAGGTGAGTGGAGGGAGAGGACAAGTGGAGGGAGTGGCATGCTCGAGACAAAGGAAGACCCACCGAGAAGGAGAGGAGGAGAGGAAGGCTGAGCTGCTCGTGGCCGCCATGCATGGGCTTATAAAGTTATGCAAGGTGGTAGTTGAGCGCGTGCACAACCACACATCCTGCCTACCACAAGCCACACAAGCATACCAAAATCACACCACCAATTTGCTCCCACCAACTGGCCCACGAACGTGGGCCTTACACAGACCCCAGGCTCGGGCCCATATGCACAGTGCCAACCACACACAAGGACGTGCAACCAAAGCTGGTTCACGAAGCCCAAGCCCAAAAGCCCAAATCCACACAACGGGCCTCGGAATAGTAACACCCGTCCAAGAATAAATTCATAAAAATGTAAATAATTACAAAATAAATTTTATGAGTGTTACACTAAGACATGCGCCTAGACTACCCTTGACTAAGTTAGCCAAACCACCAGCCAACACCAAAGGACAATCACACTACTAACACAAGATTGCCACATCCAACATGATCATCCATTAATAATTAATCCCAGAATTACATGGTACTTCTTAATTACATGTTTTCTGAATTCCAGGATGTTACAAGCTATATTTTTCATTTTATTATTATTTTCTAACAATTATACTAAATATGAAATTAAATTTAAGTACACTCAATAACAATAAATAACTAAAATAAAATTAAACTATAAACTCACCAGAATCCCTAATGTGTGGTAGCGTGACTCTTCCTATATGCACTAGCTAAGAACCAGTTCTTATCCTACATCTACCAAAAATACCAAAACAAAGCATACATGAGTAACCACTTAAAACGATCATCCAACACACACCTCACATAACAACTCGACACACCACCTTGAGGAAGTGGGCGTAAGTACGTCCTACACAAACTAGCATAGGCATCCCACTTGGATGCTACAATACCATAACATGGCAATCCACTATTACCTCGTAGACAACAAAGCCTCAAAAACTATATCTTTAAAACCATTCTTTTCTTTTCTTTTTTAAAACCACATGCACGCTCTTTTCAAAATCCCTTATGTACACTTGAAATGGCCACTCATGCTAAGTCAAGCCTAAAAATCACATAGGCCGTTCCCACGCACTCTTTGTGTAGACTAGACAACCAATAGTACTTGAATGCTCGTAATTGCAAACAGTATACCCATAGCAACCACAAAACCGAAGCTATAGAGCCTCTACTCTGCACAACACGGTCTTTAGTCCCAAGTAAAACACCAAAGTCATGGAGCCACTGTTCCAAAACATAGTGCCACACAAGTGCAATACCCATGCCACATCGGTGCAACACCACGGTCTCCTCTAGACCAAAACCACAGAGCCACTACTCCAAAACACCACACCACAACAGGTGCAACACTACGGCCTCCTCTAGGCCAGGGCCTGATTTTCTGAACCAGGACTTAGCTATTGGTCACTTTTTGACGGTAGCTCGTCCTAGAGCTCGTGCATTTGTCTTTTTTGTAGCTCCTTTCATTTCGCTTGCGGTTAGCCATGGCCCCGCATACCTGCAAGCCTCCAGTTATTGTTTGGAAGGGGGACCCACATTCAAATCCTCCTGCATTCACTTTGATTACTTCTTCTTCCCTCCGTGCATCCTGATTTGGAAATCATGGAGGATCCCTATCTCCTTTTCCAGGACAGTGGCAGACACAAGCTAGTCTAGGGCTCGTCACTGAGTCGATGGCGGTGACTACCACGTGGGTCCTAGAAGTTTTGCTAGCTGCACCCTATCTCTCAGGCCCTCTTGTTTCAGGAGTTCAACCAGCTATGGTTGCATCTGTTTTAGGGGTCATTCCTGTTCTGCTCTTGCCTTCTGGCCTATCTTTTGATGGGTCTTCGGCCACATAGGCTCAGTAATTGAAAGCTTTGGCCCGAAGGTTCTGGAGCATGGCCCTTTCTCTTAATCCTATTGAGAGTCCTCCTCTTTCGACCTCTGAGGATCCGGTGCAGACCACTATAGCGTTGCAGGCTCACCCCACTACACTATTGCCCATACCATCGCCCCAACATCACACCGCTCCGGCGATGGGAGCATTATCTCTGCCTCTTGCACCACAACTGCATTGGCCACAGCATGCATCATAGTCACTTAGGAATCAACTCATTAGTTGTGTGAGAGTACAACATTTCTTGGGTCCGTCGCCCAGAGCTGTACCAGTGCCATAGCTGTTGCTCTCGCGCTCAACACCACACACGACACAGCATACTCAGAACCCATCTCAACATCAGGATCAGGTCCCAACATGTAGGTCATCACTGCACACTAGGTGCACACCTCCCACTGTTAAGCCAGTGCATCTCGTTGCATTGGCTCTGCCAGGATAGCAGCCTAAGGAAAAACGAGGCCGTCGCGTTGAAAGCGACTACACTCCACTAGGCGAGTCGCTGAGCGCTGTTTTTCCTCGTGTTGTGTCGCTTTTGAAACTCCCAAACTGTGTCCCCCACCAACTCTACTCCCTTCGTGGTACGACACGAGCGCATACTGCGATTATCATCGAGCCTCAGGGCATTCGACTGATAATTACTACACTCTACAAGATGTCGTTCAGACTTTGATCGATAGTGGGACTTTTGTTGTTGGCACGCAAGATGGAGTACCCACATCCATAGCCTTACCCTCACCAGCATCTAGGTCAGCATGCATTACACATCCACACACCATCATCAAGCCGACATGTTGTGTTGTGTCAGTTCAGCAAGGGCATCAACAACGGCAAAGGTGACCTCGCCGTAAGGAAAGCGACTTCACCCCACTTGGAAAGTCATTGAGTGATATCTTTCCTAAAGTTGCGTCGTTCCTGCAGCTACTAGAGGTTCGTCCACCACCAAACCAGCTTCATAAGTGGTATAAGACCAACTTGTTTTGTCAATTCCATCGCACTCATGGACATTCGACGAACAAGTGTTTTTCTCTCCGGGATGCTGTCCAGGATTTGATTGACAATGGAGACATTATCGTCAACCCACAGGAGGCAGCACACACATACACCTGCACACACACCTACACACGCACGTGCACACCCTAGAATAGCCGACCTTACCTTGTCTAAGCCGGCAAGCTCCGAGGATATTGGAACTTCAGGGGTTGTCCTCTCTCTCTTAGTTCTTTCCCAAGGAATTCATCGGGTCTCATTAGCCTAGTTTGTTCTTTTGTCTTTTCTCAGATCTATCTGCAGCATTCACATATGTCGCTCTTGTTCTTGTTCCTCATTTGCCTAGTTTGTCCTCTTGTCTTTTCTCGGTTCTGTCTGGCGGCATTCACATATGCCACTCTTGTTCCTGTTCCTCTGTGGGAGGCCTAACCAAAGTTTGCCAGTTTGCCATGCACTGATCTAACCTAGCATGTGCAAATACCCTGGATCAAGTAGGGGACAGCCGTCACCACAGATATCAACTCCAACAGAGATATAGTCTTAATGTCATTAGTAGATTCGTCATTCACAGTGATAGTCTCAGTTTCAACAATGGTTTTGATAGCTTCAGGTACACCTACCTTGATTCTAGTTTCCAGTGGCATTGTTAAGAGTTACTTTGAACCCCAATAGCTTCGACAAAACAACAACGATAAGGACTGGAGCTGTATCTTTTTTCCTTTGCTTCCTTGGTTTTTCTTTTTGCTTCACCACATATCAAAACACAAAAAAAAATAGAAAAAGCACAAAAGATGAAAAAAAAGAAGAAAAACACAAAATAGGAAAACATTAAGAACAGTAGAAAATAATAGTTTGCTTGTCAATAACATTATGCTCGATGATGAAAATTGGGAAAGCTCGCCTATGTCAGAATGGATTATCCCTCCTCACTTGTCACTACTTAGACAACCAAGTTAGCAAGGGAGCCACTGAACATCAAAGCCAGACAAAATGTTCAAACTCTGTAGGGATCTGCACCTCCAAGAAGGAGATAAAATGTTAGGGGTGACTGAGAGTGTGATTAAGAAAAGAAAACATACATTTGTAAGGGCATAAAAGAATAGAGAAGATAGAAGGCGAAGACAGAAATCAACCCAAGAGTGAGGGGCGTGCGTTGTAGCTCTACCCTTACCGTACCTTGGAGAGGAGTTGGAGTATGCACTCAGTAAGATCACACCTTTGGGGGACTAACCCACCCTCATCCAATAAAGGCCTCCTGAATAGATTGAGCATTTATTACCTCCAAGTCAAGGTTAGAGTGAAACCGCACGTCTATGAGGAAGTAAAGGAAAAGACAATGATATTGAAAAGAAAAGGCAGGTGCAGGACCTTAAAGAGTTTGTCATGGAGCTAGGTCCATTACAATACCTTACAGTGAGTTCGAGTGTCACCACTACCCAACGAGAGCCATCCAATGACTTGCGAATCTCTGTAGTGTCAACTCAGTTGAAGGTGTCATCCTCCGCTAACAGGCATACAGCTTTTCAACCTAACTGAGGGCAGACAAACAGTCGAACTAAACAAGCAAGTGATCCAGATAATGAACTCATTGAACAAGTAAAGCAGTGAATGCTGATAACAAGCAACTAAAATCACAAGGCATGCATTTCTTGATCAAACAAAAAAGGTCACTCTTAAATAACTAAATTGTTCACAATAATAGAGTCCACCACAATAATCATAATCATCATAATTTTGCTTGGATGAATCTTTTGCTTGCATGTGGATTTCTTCAATAGGATTTTTGCCAAGTGCCTTTAGCCAAGGGCATTTTAGCTGCCCAGTGGTTAAAGAGCACAAGCAGCAGGGACACCAGCTAGTGCACGAGCTACATGGACTTGCAGAGTCAACAGTGTGACAACAATTCCTTCGCAATAGTTCAAGTGTGGTAAACATTATTTCGGGAATGCCTGAGGTCAACACAGCCAAGTACATGTTTGCAGCCAGAGCACAATGACACAATAAGTAGCAGAACAGAGAATAGCCAGCCTGAGACAGACTACGATTTATCACATTACATCTTGCCATCGGAGTATAACTCAGGACAATGGATGAATATACATGCCTCCAGTCTGTGAACAAATGTGTCTTTGGCCTCAACCAAAATCAGCCTCGACCACTTTAGTGATTCAAAGTGTACCTACAGTCACAGCCTAATCTTCAAGTCTTTACATCCTTGAGTGGTGTCCAACACTTCCCAGGGTATCCTAACTCGATGCCAGAGGCATCCATTTTGCCTTGGCATCTCCTGATCTGACTTCTGTTTTCATTGAGCATCATTCACCTTTTATGCTAGGGGCATGTCAGCTACTTTCTAGTTGGGCTCACACAATCTGTTATTTGGTTCATCAAGGGCAAGTCAGTTGTTCTCTGATCAGGACCTACACATCAAATGATTAGCAGAGACAACAGCATGACTGTGGACTCTACACAGTAATCTAGAATTTGGCAAATACAATCAAGAGAATGTCATAAAGTAGCGCGGCCAAATACAGAGCTATCAAAACACCACGGTTGAGCAGAACACGTCCGAGACATACTAGTTGAAGGCAGGCTGCAACCTCAATCAAAGGCCTTTATCAAGTTACCAAAACTCCTATCTTTCAAGTACAATACGGGATGGCAGTTGGATATACATATTTCCAGTTACTGGATGAATGCATCACTTGCTCTAACTAATGACTGTCTCAATTACTCTAATGGTTTAAGGTGCATCTACAGTTACAGTTTGGCTTCCAATACTCCATACTCTCGAATGTTGTCCAGTTAGTTCAATACCAGGGGCATGTCAGCTGCTCTTTGGTCAAAGGTCACATATCATGAGCCTGATAGAACATCATCTATTGTGAACCAGAGTCTTCGACCAGGGGTATGTCAGCTGCTTTTTGGTTAAGAGTGACATATCATGTGCCTGACAAAACACCAGTTACAGTGTAATTGAATCGGAGTCTTCGACCAAGGGCATGTCAGCTGCTCTTTGGTCGAAGGTCACGTATCGGCGCCTAGTAGAACATCAACTTACAATGTAACTGAACAAGAACCTTCGACCAGGGGCATGTAAGCTACTTTGTGGAAAGGAGGACTGTTTTGAGAATGCTTGGTGCGAATTATCTTCGAAATGATGGTCAGGTGCACATTCTTATAAAGAAGTGACATCCATTAGAGTCGGGGCATCGTTGGCTTGTCACAAATGCTCTGAATTCCCGACGGCATTACACAACAAATTCCCAACTATTTCAATAGACATTCCTTACAATGGCGACGATCCAGGGTGCATTGGTACTTAAATGAGATCCCCTTGGCAAATCCTTTTGGCTAAACAGTCGGTCAGGACCCCTGCATCCTTGTCTCCCTCATTCGCGCCCGAAAGGACGGAATTCAAAGACATTCTCCTTGACTTCACTCAGAGATGGATGAAGTCCTTTCCCTCTGGATTCTCAATTTGGAAGTAACAAAACCTAGAGATATATCACTTAGGCTGATATCCTAAGCTATCACTTAGGTTGATATCTTAAATTATCACTTAGGCTGATATCCTAAACTATCACTTAGGCTGATATCCTAAACTATCATTTAGGCCGATATCCTAAACTATCACTCAAGCGAATATCCTAAACTATCACTTAGGCTGATATCCTAAACTATCACTTAGGCTAATATCCTAAACTATCACTTAGGCTGATATCCTAAACTATCATTTAGGTTGATATCCTAAACTATCACTTAGGTTGATATCCTAAACTATCATATAGGCTGATATCCCAAACTATCACTCAGGCTAATATCCTAAACTATCATTTAGGTTGATATCCTAAACTATCACTTAGGCTAATATCCTAAACTATCACTTTGGCTGATATCCTAAACTATCATTTAGGCTGATATCGTAAACTATCACTTAGGCTGATATCGTAAACTATCATTTAGGCTGATATCCTAAACTATCACTCAGGCTGATATCCTAAACTATCACTCAGGCTTATATCCTAAACTATCACTTAGGCTGATATCCTAAACTATCATTTAGGTTGATATCCTAAACCATCACTTAGGCTAATATCCTAAACTATCATTCAGGCTGATATCCTAAACTATCACTTAGGCTGAAATCCTAAACTAACACTTAGGCTGAAATCCTAAACTATCATTTAGGTTGATATCCTAAACTATCACTTAGACTAGGTATCCTGTTGTGCCCCCTTTCTCTTGGACTGGTATCCCGAACTACCCGGGCAATACTTGTGGTGCCCGATGGATTCCCCACTCGCCTTGTTCCTTTTCCTTCATTTTGGGCTGGTAGCCCGAACAACCCAGATGACTTCTGTGACCAGTCACTTTTTGGTCAGCAAGCATCGTTAGTCTTGTTCAGCACTTTTCTCAACAAGTGTGCTAGCTAGTCATGTCCTTTAAGAGCTGATTGGTCATCAACTTGTCAGGATTTGTCATTAGTATTGTCTTCGGTGATTTTGACTTCGACTATGGCATTTTGGGAGGCAGGAAAAGACTTCTGGTGCTTTCACCGACTGGTAGCTGGTTGCTGGTAGTTAACTCTTTCTTGCAGCTTCAGGCCGAGCGCCTTTGTCATTTTTGAGCAGTGATCTCCTCCTCCTATTCCTTTTTTCCTAGCAAGAGGGAGGACAGTGTGTCTTTGTCAACCCTGAGCATCGGTCTCTGTTCCATTCGTCCTCTAACCTCATTCAGAGAGGGGCATCTGTAGACACTCCATATGCTTGCAATGGGACCTTAAACCCTAAAACTAACCTAAATAAAATTCGATATTCAAAAGACTAGTTCAAAATCAAAAAACTAACTCAAAACCCTAAAATTAACTCACAATCCTAAAATCCACTTAAATCAAATTCAAAATCCAAAGTCAATCCAAAACCCTAGTCAAAATCCTATGACTAACTCAAAACCCTAAAAAACCCTCAAACTAACCTAAGTCAAATCCAAACCCTAAATCAAGCCCTAAACCCTAGGTCAAATTCTAAACCCTAATTTCAAACCCTAAACCAAACCCTAAACCCTAGATCAAATCCTAAACCCTAGGTCAAACCTTAAACCCTAATGTCAAACCCTAACAACCTAACCACTTCCCACTCCATTATAACAACTTCTAACCACCTAAACGAACCCTAACCACTTCCCACTCCACCATAACAACCTATAACCACCAAAAAAAACCTAACTACTTCCCACCTTCATCATGAAAACCTATAACAACTTGTAACAACTTCCAACAACCTATAACTAACCATAACCACTCATAACAGCCTACCCAGCCATTTGCAAGCCTATAAATACCCTCCATTTGCAAGGAGAAAAAAAGGGAGAAAATGAGAGAAAAAAACTTGGAAAAATCCAAAAGGAGAGCCACCAAGCTATTTTCTCACAACCCAAGTAACCAGAGAGGTCCAGGAGCAAAGAGGAAGCTCAGGGAGGAGAAACATTTCAGTTTCAGGTCACCTCTGGCGAGCTCCGGCAACCTCCGGCAGCCCTCACCGTTGTCCACTCAAGTAAGTCCTCCACTAACCTCAATTTTCTTCCAAAATAGTTTCATGGATCTCCCTCTTCCTTCCCCAATCGATTCCAGTAGAGCCAGAGGCTTTCCCTGGAAGGAATCAAAGCTTTAAGGGTCACCAGAGTCGTTTTCCGGCGACCTAGGTGGGGCACTAATCCAGTGATCAATTCGTGCCCCAATGTACTCAATCCTTTCCGCCCAATCCTCCTCCTACTTCTTTGATCATCGAGATGCCATGGAATGCCTCCAGCAAGCCTCTAGGAGCCTGTCGCCAGAGAAGACAACTGGAAATAGAGCTCGATCAGGCATTTTTTTCGTACATTTAAGTCCAGCATTTTTTGCATAAAAGCGCAAAGCTTTATTAAAACTGTTCTGAATGCATAATTTTCTAGCATAATTGCAAATTAAACCTTGGGAATTTAAATATATACTCAGATGTGTTCAAAAATTGCATTTTAAACCCTGAACTTTACTGATTTCACATAGAATGCTTATTTTCATGGGAGAAATTACAGAATAGTCCCTGAACTCCTTATTTTCAAACATAAACTCTTTTTCTTGCACATTTTACCCTGGATTTCTTCAGAATTGCATTAAATACATGTTTCACTAACAAAATTGCATGTTGAACCCTAAGAATCCTGATTTTGACAAAAAATGCATAGTTTTGCACATTTGACCACTAATTTCTTCAAAATTACACAAAATTTGTTTTCCTAAGTATTTCTGATGATTTAGCCACAAAATTTCAGTCTTCATTCAGAATTTGAGAATTTTGCACAAAAGCACCTGGAATTTACACTTTTTACTCACACATGCGTTTTGAACATTTTGTTCCTCTTTTTCATGCATAGTTTCTCATACCTTCTTCCTTGCATCATGCACACATTTCTGATTCATTTCAAACTTGATTTTCACATTTTTTCCTGGATTTCTTTTGACTTTCACGATTTTGACTTGCTTTGGTTTTCCATCGTTCGAGGGGGTACATTAACAGGCTTGACAATGCCGACATTGACCCGAATGAGGATTATTGTATCTAATTTGATTCTCATATCTTTTCAAGTTTCCGCTGATTTACGTGACGCTTTCCGAGTATTCTCGATTTTCACGATTTTCCTCATCGGCCAAGGGCATACTGTAAAGTGGCATTATCAATGCCTATATTTCTCCCTTGGATTATCATTTGTTTTCTCTTATTCACTTCTTTTCTCTGATTTGGCATGTTTTTCACAGTCATCTTTAGCATGTGCATTCAGAATAGGCAAGCATACACACAATAGACCATTAGCAAGCAGGAAACCTAGAAAGACCGAGTTCCTCGGGCGTATAGGGGTGCCTAATCCCTTCCCCATGCGTAACAAGAATCCTTACCCATTCTTTGGCCCGCAATGGCAAAGTGTTGCATCCATTAGGCACGGAGCATGCATATGTTTTCTTCGCCTTGGTTTCTTTTGGTTTTTTTGGTTTTCCTCGTCTTTCCATTAAAAGACTAGGTGGCGACTCCTTTCCTTATCCTTTTCTTATCTTTCTTTGGTGTTTCCAAGCCTAGTCTTCTTCTTCAGATTCACCATCCGTGACCATATTGGGACCCCTCGTGTATTTCCACACACCGTAGGAGAGCCATGTAGGGTTCCACCGGCATGGTCACAGGAACTACTGACTCCACTAGGGATAACCAGATTCTAGCTTTCGTTTTGGTCTTCTTACTTGTCTTTGGTCTATATACTTTGTGCTTATTTGCTTGTTCTGTTTGTTTGTACATATTTGGTTAACACATGCCTTTTTACACTATTGCTATGTCACCACACATGCACATGACCTGATTCATGCATTTTTTGTTGATACTTGCTTTTTTTACTACTTGTGAGCACTACACTAACACATGCCATGCTCATGCCTTTTGCTTGTTGATTGACTGTTTGGATGCCATAATTGTGTGTTTTCTTTCCTTTTTTTTGTATTTGCCATGATTAGGAGAGTAGAGACATGTTTGCCTCCCTTCCTGGTTAAAATAAAACACACAAACTCAGACAAACAAATAATAAGGCATAACTAGAGACAAATGCTCACGATTCCCCATGGTTTAATAAAATACAAGTGAAAGAGACAAAAGCATATTGTATGAATGATCATTTTAGAAAGCATGCATTGGTGATCGTACTACTTGGTGTCAAACTGCCAACATTGGCTACAAGCAGTCCACCGAGGAGTGATCATGACATCTGCACTACCACGGACCTGACACCTTGCAAGGAGTGATTTCATCTCGAAGTCGTCCCATCTAGAGAGCCCTCGCAAAGCCAACTCCACTTGGGATGGCTTCTCACCCGACCTAAGCAAGGCACCCTATCACTCAGGATGAACCATAGGGTACGTCCATCAACGTCCTTAACTCAGTACCCAGGATAACAAGAGCATCACACCTCCACACCCGAACGGTACCCTGAACCACAACCACCAACTCAACAAAACACATGGACCTCAACCTAGCCATTAGCTTACGACTCTAGGGAAATGATCCATCCCTGAAAGTCAGCCAAATGTCTCAATTTCTTAGTCCCACAAAACACTTGAACCTCACCCTAAGCAAACGACTCACGACTCTAGAGGTATCACTCATCCTTGGAAGTCGGTCGAGAGCCTCGATCTCTTGGTCTCTAGAAATCCTTTCCCAAAATAATTTGTAAATCCATGCATTCTCTTTCCAAAATTCTGTGGAAAATCATTTCAAAATCATTTAAATATCTTTTCAAAATCTCACAAAGCATTATACCCATAATTGACACCAAAACCAAAATTGGAAAACCACAATCCAAAACATAGCCTTGACAACTTCTTTGTCAAGTCCAGAAATCGCACCTTAGGAGCGCTTGAGTTCCAAAGCACTTCGCTTGACCCATGACGACAATCCAAGCAAAACACCCAACAAAAGTGTCATCTAGGTATCAAACTCACCCAGAAGACACCACACAATAACAACCACAACAATAACACCATGCTCTGGTGCCCAAGTGTAAGATGCCTACTGGCTCGTGTCTCTCGGGAGCACTGCCAGATCAGAGTCAAACACCTTGCATAGTGCCACTAAATACTATATTCTGTGCACCACACATGAAACCACACAAGCCCTAGACCTAGGGATGATATCATGATCCTTAAAGTCCATTCTAAACCATTTGAAGAAAGGCCTATTGTTTGTAAATCATATTATCTCTTATTCCACCCATACCCAAGGTGGACTTTTATTAATTCATTTTAGGCCACCCTACAATCATTCTAATGATTATCCTAATCATTTATGTCATTATATTTTTCTCCCTAAGATTTCTATACACACACACTTTAAAAATCAAAAACATATATATATATATATATATATATATATATATAAATAAAAAACATAAAATACTATAATACAGAATCACGACCTGGATTAACATATTGAAATGGAATGGTGGACCGAACCTGGGATCAGGGCACCGGTTAAACAAATCAAAATCCATCAGATTTTCTGAAATTCCCTGATCTGGTCGACTAAACTAGGTGATTTAGTCAACACCTAAGACTTTTAAACTAATAAACTGTGTGAATTCGGTCGACCGAATTAGGGGTCAAGGGGACAATTTGAGGGTCAAACGACATACTGAATAAAAATAGTATGCCGAACCAGATGATAGTAGGACATCCCAACTTGGGACTCAAAACACAATCCTGCAAACAACCACACCAAGCCACACATATAATATACCAAAATGAAGATTTAGGTGAGATCTTCCAAAAGGGACAAACAACACGAAGATTTATCGAGGGAATCTCCAAAAATCAATGAAAAACCACAAAAGGGCACTATTTACCTCACACAATAGATACATCCATAAATAGCCCACAAATGCACAATAAATTCCTAAAAAATTACTACATTACTACAATTATAAGCATACTACCATGCAACTATGATCCAAAACTGGAACTAAAAAGAAACCTGTGGGGTGTGTACATGGCATCGAAGATGTAGCGACACAAGACGAACAACGCATGTCTTTCACCAGCCACTAGCTGATTTGGACCTCCTCCTCCTCGCAACAGCATTAATGCAGTAGTGATCTCCCCCCTTTCCTCCAGCCATCTCTCTCCCACATCCCTCATCTGTCTCTCCCTCAACTCTCTCTCTCTCTCTCATTCCCGCTCTCTTGTAGTCGTGCCAAAGAAGGAGAAGGAGAAGACAAAGAAGTAGAAAGGGAGGAAGGGGTGGGGCTCATGGGAAGAGAAAGAAAGGAAGGAAGAAAAGAAGGAAAGGAAAGAAAGAAAGGAAGGAAGTCATAGCATAAGACCAAATCACACGATCTTCCATGTCCATATGACTCGTGCAAATAGAGGTTCATCACCAGAGCATGCTAGAAAACCACCACATCTTTGAGTAAACCCTTAAAACTCCTATAATAGCTGGTACAACACCACAACCACACAACATCAAGAGGTGAGAAACTTGCTAATCCAAGTGTAGGATGCTGCCAGAGCTGCATTTCACATTGAATGCTAGGGACTCAATGTCTAACAGCCCAGAATTTTATTAAAATATTTGGCCAAAACACCACTTCCAAAACTAGGTCGTTATAGTGGTTGTGGTGTTGTGTTGGCCCTTGTGGAAGTTTTGATGGTTTGTTCTAATTTATGGAGGTTCTCTGGCATGCTCTAGTAGCGATTCTCAGTTTGCACAAGCCATGTGAATGGTTAGTGGTTGCGTGGTTTGGTTTCATACTTATGGTTCTCTCCTTTTCCTCCTTTCTTTTCTTCTTTCCTTTCTTTCTCTTTCCACCTTTCAGGCCCCACTCTTTCCTCCCCTTCTTCTTCTTCTTCTTCTTCTTATTACTTCTTCTTTGTCTCGTTCTTAAGGAAGGAAGAGAGGAGTGAGAGTGGAGGAGATGGGAGAGTGAGAGAGAGATGGCTAAGAGGGCTAAGAGAGAGAGAGAGGGAGATGGTCGGGAGAGGAAGAGGTGTCACCACTGCTATTGTGTTTGCCGTTGCGTTTTCGCGTGAAGGAGGAGAAGACACAAAGCTCATGGAGGAGGTGCATCGCTCGCGCCGTCGTCGTCGTTGGTGTCAAGTACACACCTTGTAGGTCTCTTTTTGTTTTCTAATTTGAGTCCTAGGGGCATGTTAATGTGTGGACGATTGTAGATATTTTTAGGTGATTTATTGTACACTTGTGGGCCATTTATGGCCATATTTATGGTTTAGGGTGAATAGTGCTCCCATGTGGTTTTCTTATGCCTCGAGTAATGGATCGCTATGATTCTTGTTCCAATTAGAAGATCTCCTTGAGATCTTTATTTTGATATATTAATTTTGTGGTTTGGTGTGGTGGTTTGCAGGATTGGGTTTTGGGTCCCATTTTAGGGTGCCCTACTATTGCCTGGTTTGACATATCATTTTTGTTTGGTATGTCATTTTGGCTCCCAAATAGTCCTCTCGACCACTACTTTAATCGACTGAATTTATTCGATCTGCCAATCTAGGTCTTGGGTGTTGATTGGACAATTGGTTTAGTCGATCGATCCTTATTAGTCAGCCAGATCAGGGAAATTTGCACGATTGGATGGATTTCAGTCTGTCGTTTTTGATGCCTTGAGCCCAGGTTTGGTTGACCATTCCATTTTGATCTACTAATTCAGGTCTTAATCCTGTATTAAGGTGTTTTATGTTTATATATCTATATATATATATATGTATATATATATATAGGGAAAGGTTCAGATGAGGACATGTCCTCTATTTAGCATTTTAAAGACAACACTAAAAAACACATATTAAGGATTCAAATTCAATATCCATTCCATAGATCTTGATGCACTTCATTTAGATTAGATATAAACAAAAATTCATGTCATTTCAAAAAATTTTGTTTATAGATCTTGTAAATGACA
>JAMKQA010000575.1:0-32956 GCA_024699735.1 Posidonia australis
GGAAAACTGGAAAGAGTTTTGGAACACTAATAATGTGTTAAGAAAAGACTGTGGTTCCGAGCTTTGAGCCGGTGTAGGCTGAGCCTGGGCCTTTGAGCCTAGTTGTTCGGGTCACCGAGCTCCTCATAGCAGTGTAGGTTGAGCCTGGGCTTTTGAGCCTAGTTGTTCGGGTCACTGCCGGTGTAGGCTAAGCCTGGGTAGTTGTACCTAGTTGTTCGGGTCACCGAGCTCGAAGCAGTGTAGGCTGAGCCTGGGTCATTGGACCTAGTTGTTCGGGTCACTGACTAGGGCGTCTTCAGAGATGTATCTCCGTGCTCCTGTGAGGAACAGGAAATGTGAGGCTTGTTGGCCGGGGCGGTGACATCCCGCATGGGGAATCTCATCGCGACAGTGCGGGGAAGTTGGGGAAGGATGTCCTCACCTACTGCTTGTGTGTCAGGTTACCCCTGATCAAGGTAACAACAGTAATGAAAGTGGAAATTGAATAAGTAAGAGGAATGTGTGTGGTCAGGATTGGACTTGTGAAATGGTCCTAGAATCCTGGAAAAAGAAATGATGATGTTTTAACTAGTTGCCAGCCAATGTTTGTGTTTTGGTTTTGAGCCTAGTGGGGCCTTGTGTTTTAGGCTGGATCTGGTTAGAATGTGTGTTTTGAAAGTGTGTTTTGTGAAGAAATCCCCAATATGAAAATGGAATTGTTTTGGAAAAAGAAAATGAATTCCAAAAGGGTTTTGAAAGGAATGTTTTGTAAGAAAAGTGGTTTTGGAACGAATTTCCAAATGTTTGAGAAGGAAAAAGAATTTGGTTTTGGGATTGAATTCCCAAGGGATTATTTAATAAAAGAGGATGATTTTCCGAGGAGAAAACCAAGTTTTTGCAAATGATAGGAAACCAGTTTCTTTTGGTTTTGCCGAGTTTTGTTTGTAGTTGTGTGTTTTGGGGGCGCGTACTGGGTGACTTAGATGTCACTTACGCATGCTATTTGATTTTCAGGTGCAGACCGCGTATAGCCAGGTTCCGGTGCAGGAATTGGAGCTTCTAGCCGCACATCGAGATCCTAGAGGTGAGCCTTAGTTACAGTCCTTTTGTTCTGTAATTTTGTGTGTAATTATGCTTGTGATACTGTGTTTCGATAACGTGCCCGGGTTCAGGGCGTTACATCCGTCCTCCCCATTTCTTGTTTTTCTTTTTCTTTTCAAATGCATGAATAGGCCGTCGAGTCTTCCTGCCTCTCACTTCTTTTTTGTGTGATGTGTTGGTTTTCGCCAAGCAGCTACTATGCCTGAGTTCTCGTTGGCGATGGTCTGGTTGACGATCGTTGGTGGTGGATGACGGTTCCACAGGCTCTGTCAACGCCATAACGTTGACGGGCGTTGGGCTGATCGGAGCATGCCAGCGACTTGCGAAAGGTTCCCTCTAGGGTACGCCCGAGGCTGGGGTGCTTCCACTAGTGGACGACTGGACTAAAACGTCTCCTTGGCAAATGGTCAGCGAGCTAGATAGGGAGTGCGACTGTAATGCTCTGCCTAAACACTTGATGCTTTGATCCATTCTCAACCCCTCCAACACTTGATGCAGTTGCGTTTCCAATGGAGATTGTTGTATAATCGTAGTTTTGATTTGAGTTCCTAAATTTGTATAATTGCGTTTGAATAGTTTGTTGTAATAATTTACTTTCGTGTTACTGTTTGAGGTCCAAATCAATAATACCAATTTAGTTTTATTGTAATAATTAGTTTTGTGTTACTGTTTAGGGTCCAAATCAGTAATACTAATTTAATTTTGTTGTAACAATTTAGTTTTGTGTTACTGTTTAGCGTCCAAATCGATAATATTAATTTGAACTGTTGAATATTATTTTTATTTATTATAGTTATGAAATTATTTTGTATTCAATTCAATAATTATTTTTAATTCAATTCAATAACACCTAACTAAAAATAAACATTTGATAAAATTAAACATTCAGTGATACTACTTTTTATTCAGTTTAGTGATACAAAACTATTTTTATTCAGATCAGTAATACTAAATTGAAAAATTAAATTATTTTTTATTCAGATCAATAATTACCAAATTTAAATATAATTAAATAAAAAATTGAAAAAATTTCCCCTCCAAAAAGAAACCACTAGTGGTATTGATTCAAAATAGGTGGTTTTCATAAACACCATTAGAATAATATCCAATGGTCATATTACATCTTACCCTAAATTAGCTAATTTGAGGAAGGATGCAACTGAACCGGCTCTTTTATATATATATATATATATATATATATATATACTTGAGGGGTTGCTCTTCTTTTGCTCTACAAAAAAAAAGAGAAATTATGGTTTAGTTAAAAAGTAAAATAAGTATAGGAATAGGTGTTAGAATAAGTGAAAAATATGTAGATTAATATTAATCAACTTAAATAATTATATATATATGATATATAATAATAATTATATAATATATTATAATAATAATTATAATATATATAGGTAAATTATAAGATAAGGCATGACCTTACATAAAATAAGTGAGGTATTTAATCTCGTCCATTGATTTTGAATTAGTAGAACCATTTAATTTTAATGGTGGTTTTGGGGTTTTTAATTTTCCCTCCACATTTAGTGATAATTTTTTATGGTACTAATTACATTAGTATCCCTTGTTATATGGGATTTTAATTTTTTTGTTTTGTGTATTTTAGAAAAACAAATGCAAACTTTATTTTCTTCTTTATTTACACAATTTTATCCATAATTATTTTCCATTTTAGTGTTATTATTTGCAAACAATTCCAATTTTACTATTTTGTGTTAATTGTCATATTCTTTAACAGTTATATTTAAGATGTTAGTTCGTTTTTAGTAACACTTTTCACAAAAAAAATTTCAGTAATGACAAAGATGCCCAAAAGTTGTTGGTGTTATTGTCAGTTTTCGTTGTGTGTCAATAGGGAGGTCGACGATGATGGCTAAGCAAGGCCATGGTGGGATAAAGAAGGGCAACTAGCAATGTGTCTACAAAGAGCGTAATGACAATGGCCGAGGAGAATGACGATCTAGACATGCAACAAAGGTGGGGTGAATAAGAGCGACTAGTCATGTGTCTACAAGGAGGGTGACATTCTAGATGGGCGACGACGATGATTGAGGAGGATGGTAGTCTGAATAGGTGGCAATAATGGCATAGGAGAGCGACAATGGTAGGGTGTCTGCTGTTGCCCTTCTAATTTTGTGAGTGGGTGATTTTTTTAGAAGAAGGATGGAGAAATTTTAATAATAGAATAGGAGAGATTATTAATTTTGAATTTTAATAAAAAAAATTAGATGATTTTTGCAAGCGACGTTTTTATTTTAATTAATACTAAATTATGGAATGATTTCATGATAAATGGACAAAAACAAGAGCCTTACATATCCTATGTAAGAATGAGCCTTACTAGATAAAGACTTTACAATTTGAAACATGTATATGTTATTTTAAATATGTATTATTTTTATACAAAAAATAAACATACCAAACCGAATAACAATTCCACCATTCCAGTTGAATAACAATTCTAGAATAAACAAACCAGAATAATAATTACTATTTCTAGTTTGTTTTGATTTTTTCACAATCAAATTAAATAATAATTCCTATTATAAATTTATTCTAGGAATTATCCTTAGATCCAAACAGGTGATTGATATTTAATGGATAGCGGATAGACTTTGCAACCATGCTACCTTAGATACCTAGCTTTTCAAAGCTAGTTGAATGCATATCAGTTGCAAAGGATGTGCCTCATATTCTTCACTTGTTCTCTGATTTTTTATATTGTTTTATGTAAGCAAAGATTTGTAAATTACTTGGTAATGGAAAATAGAAACTTGCCAAAGAATCACAAGTTTTGTCCTACGGAAAGGCTAGGTGTGCCTTATACAAGGCCTTTGCAAGCGTGTACAAGATAAATCTTCTCCAAATGTATACGTTCTACACTTCACAGTGTCGATCTATAATTATTCCGATATGGCCCATGTATGTTTGTTTACAATTGTAGGAAACTTTTCAGCTGCAGATGGAGCACAACCGCGCTCTTGACTGCAGCTGAATTTATTTTAAAAAAAACACTACACTCCTGACTGCAACTAAATTTATAAATAAAAAAACGATGCATGCCCTTCATGTAAGTGAGGGGGAGCGCCCGATATGACCCGTGTGGTCGACCGCAAGGTATCACTTACCTAAAATTATAATAGTTAGCTCACATTTATCCATATATGATTCTTCTCCAAATATACAGTCTCATCTATACTCCTCTCAGCAACAATCTAAGACTATTCAAATTATTTATGAGAAATGGCCCATCAATCTTCATTTATAACTAGAAAATTACTTCATTTTTAGCCACATCAGAATCTTTTTACTTGTGACATGTACGTGTATTTCAAAAGTAAGCTATAAATAAATGCATTAGCACTCGTAGTTAGGATACTAAACATAACATTTTAAAATTTAGTCGTACAATGTTTAAAATAAGAAGTGAAACTAAATAAAGATTAAAATCAACTACCATATTAACTTCAACTTCAGTATTTTACACTGGATTGTTAGGTATGAGGTTGTTATGAACCAATTAGACCTAATTATAAATAATATAAAAACTTGAATTAACCACAAATGTGGAAATTAAGTACTATATTCAAAAGAGTAGTAGGAATCACTTCTAAAATTCTACGTCGTCTAGCTATAATTGTGTACTCTAATGAAAATGTCAAATAATTAAATAAGAGATTATAAAACTTAAAGATTTAGTCTTACAGTGTTTATAATAGAAAATAGATGAAAATCAACTACTATGTCAACTTCAGTTTAAACATTCTAAGTTCAATTGTTGACTTTGAAGTTATTATGAGCCGATTGAGCTTATATCATTACACTAAACTTTTCAGTTCAATTTTTATTATTAAATTCAACTTATAAGCTGAAGTAAATGTGCTCTTAGAATTTTGAAGCTACAAATATAATGTTGGCAGTCAGTAGCTTAAAAAGGGAGAACGCATGACAGCATTCGAAAGAATCACCTGAACCTTTGAACCTAGTCCTGTTCAAGAGTGCAATAGCTAGACAGATTAGCCTCAAAGGGTGAGGATTCGTGGCATACGGATAGATGCACTTGAAGCATATTCTGATATTCTCCTTTCAATCAAGAACATGGTCATCTGCATCTCACACATGGGAGGTGTGGATCTGCTATTGATGGTCTTCCCCTATTTCTTAATGATATGACTTCAGTGTCCATCTCAATGGAGCTGAAGCCGGGTCAGCGGATTCCCATCAATATAAAAACAGAAATGCTTCTCAGTTACAGATGTTGAACTGAACTTGGAAGAATGCTCTAAAAACTTGGACGAAGGAAACACATAGCATGTCTTTAACAGAGGACTGTGTTCAGTTATAAGCCTCCCGTTCAGTTTACCAAAGAATGGGAGGATGCAGAAAGAAATGGAGCTTGACAACAATGAAATGGCTTCAATAAAAAACACGGCTAGTTTGTTTTCGCTATAGAAAAGTGAGTTAAGAACTCTGTAAATGACAAGAGAGTTCATTAAATGGAATAGACAGGGCATCAGTAATGACAGAGAAACATGGCTGAAAACCTTTTAAGGAAATATTGTGAAATCTACAGATGCAATAGGATCTTGGTGGAATATTTTAAAAGTCCAATTCTTAGATTGAGGCTTTCTCCCAGTAAATTGCTGTAACTTTCTTGGTGCATTAAGCAACAAATATAATGCATTACTCCTAAGAAAAGTTTGAAAGTCAAGTAAAGAGCCTTCAATTAAAAATCTTGGTAGTATAGAGAACAGTGACAACGAAGAAATTTACCAGAATTTAGAACATAGGTAGGTACATTTGTGATGGACAGAGTTAAAAATTTGTAAAATGTTGCAAGGAATTGTACGTGCGCCTTGCAGTAAAAGCAGAATCATCTGATATATTTCGGATAGTTTAGAATTAAGAATCCAGCTATGGATGACAATCTTAGCAGAGAAAAATTTATAAGTTACCGGGAAGAACGTTTTAGAAATGCATCACCAACCAAAAAAAGAAATGCAAAGCTTGTTTATGATATTATCATGATCATTAAAATTGATTTATGCATAAACCCTCATAGGTAGAAAAATTAACAAGAGGAATTATTTTCCAAGAAGGAAAAAATTATTTCACTCCAAGATACTATATAAAAACTTGAAGTGCAACATCAATAAAGAAACAAAGATCAAGTGAAAGGCTGTCAAGAGAAATAAAAGAACAACAGTGTGAAATTAACTGTGTGAACATGCATCACAATTGGAAAGGGTTTGAGTGATTATCAAGCAAGAGGAATCCACTGATCACAGAAAGGACCATGCTTTGGGAATCAGGGAGTATAGAATGGTCAGGAATTACTTTTATATCACATTGTTGTTTCCTGCTTAGTGTGTACTTTAGTATCAAATCTTACTACAATAAAGCACAATTACTACTAGTTTAACGTGTAGTTTGTACAACTGATATTGCCAAAAAGGCAATTGAGTAAGCAAAAAGAATGACAGATTAATGCATGAGCAGCAAAAGGGTTTCACAGTACCATGAAAAATTCCAACATAAATTAGACACCAATCTTCTCAAGATATGTCTATGGACAAATGAAACTTATTTCCAACATAGCAAAACAAAAAGCTACTCATTATAGACATAATTCTCAGCCTCACCAACCTTAAGAAGCAATCACCTCTGGAGAACTCCTCGACTCCAACCATGTCTTTGCTGCATCCTTTGTGGTTAAAAACCAGCCAACCTTATCTGGTGACTCATGGAATGGTGCATTCAACTCCCGCAGATGCGACTCAAACACGACAGCTAGCCCTCTCTCTGAATACTTATGTTTTCCATGGCCTGTGTGAATACCAAGTAAGGGAGGCAACTCTTCACCATCGCACAGGGCCCGGAACAAATCATTCATCCAAACATGCAATGCGGTGAAAGCTGCACCAAGTGAAAGACTCTTCACATGCAAGGACCACTGTGTTGAAGATTTTGATTGAAGAGCTGTATAAATCTCAAGCCTGAGTGCCAAATCCAACAGTATACAAGCCCTTTCCAAAAGATTGAGATTTATACATACATCAATTAAACAGTTACAATAAGCTTTGTTTACTTCCTTGCTGATGTTGCTAAAGAGCTTTTCAGCTTCACTCTTAAATATGTCATTAGCGACATCCACGTCAACTAACTGTTTGACCAAAGATCCCACCGCCAGATTGGTTCTTTCAATGCAACTAATGGCCTTTCCCAAATCTTCCTTGGGAGTTTGAGTCAATACATTTAATAGGCAACCACAGAAACGATCATCTGGTGTGATACCCAATTCCATTACTCTGTCAAATGTTCTGACAACATCATCAGTCCGCTTAGCCTTACCATAGCACTGGATCAGTGATGTGAGAACAAAAATGTTGGGTTCAAATCCAGCTTCCAACATCTGCGCCAAAACATTCTCTGCCTCTGAAACTTTCCCACAGCACGAATATATAGTGATCAGAGACGAAAATGTCCAGCTGTCAGGTTTACAACCATTGGATGATCCTTTCAGATCTTCAAAAACCTCAAATGCCTCATCTACAAGGCCCATATCAGCACACATCGCCAATAGTGTGTTGTACAGGACCACATTCAGCTCCAGCCCTTTTCCCTTCATCTCCCTATACACGCTTAGCGCATCATTAGCATACCGAGCTCTACCATAAGCCCTCACAAGCGCGGAGTAAGTGGACCTATTGGGGTAAAACCCATTACTCTCCAACTCTTTATAGATTGTCCTAACCTGCCATGGCCTCCCCGCTCGTCCCATTGCATCCAAAAGTATGTTATAAGTAACCAAGTTGGGCTTCACGCCGAGCGCCTTCATTTCCTCAAACACATTAAGAGCACCATCGAAATTGCCAGACGCCCCGTAAACCTTAATCACAGTGGAGAATGTCACGGCGTCAAGCCTCCATTTCTCCTTACGGGCACGATCGTAGAGCTCCAAAGCCATCTCGACCTTCCCGGACCGCCCATACGCGTCGATCATGGCCGAATAAGTGACATCGTCAGGGTTGCAGCTGAACTCCGGCATCCTCTCGAACAACTCCACCGCCTTCTCCGGCAAGTTGCAAATTCTAGCACAGCTAATCAAAGTCGAGAAGGTGATGTTATCCGGACGCACACCTCTCCCCAACATCTCCCCAAGCAAACCCTCCGCCCCCTCCCAATTCCTGCGCTTCCTCATGACCTTCATGGTCACATTGTAGAGCACCGCCTCCCTATTGACCTTGATGCTACCAAGAAACCACCTTAGACTAAGCACCGCGGCTTCAGGGTCGTTCATGTTGTTGAGGACGATAACGGCGTCCTGCTCGGACGGGGGGCTGGAGCCTCCGAAGGCCTCGAGGGTCTCGGAGACAGCGGCGGCGGAGGACCTACCGCACAATGACTCAGCGAGGCGAGCGAGGCGGGCGTACCTGGAGTCCGAGGAGTTCTGCTTGAGAGTGGTGGCTCTGGGGCTGTTGGGGTTTACCCAGACGGAGTTCTTGAAGGGGGCCGCGGCGGGAGGAGGGTTCTCGGGCTGTTGGGTCTGTAAGGGTTGATCTGTTGGAGGAGATGGGTCCTGGAGGGAAACTTTGAGTGGGGGTTTGGGAGGGGTGGAGTGATGGGTTCGGTGGGGTTTCCATTGGAAGCGTGGAGAGGAGCTAGAGAGAAGAGGATGGTGGTGGTGGTGGTGGTGGTGGGATGGGGAGGCAACAGTGCAAGAGGAGGAGAGGAAGACTGTCATCCTACTCTTTTTCTTCTTCTTCTCCGGTGAAGGCTTGGATTGAGCAAAGAACCTGCCTTATCAGGAGGGAAGCCTTGGGGCCCTCGGCTGGCTGACGTGTTTTTATATTTGGGTTTGGACTTTGAATCCTCTAGTTTACATGCAACATAACATCCATGCCGTTCTTATATTTCTGGAAATGGTTTGTGTAGGTGGCTACGAAAATTTGCCTGTAGGGATTCTATTTATTTTAGTTTTTTGTTTTTTAAAATAAAATTTAATTATATAATTAGTTAATCTATAATATAATCTATTATATTGTTAAGATTTTATCTTAATTTGAATTATATTTATTATTAATTTTTAATCTAAAATTTAACGGTTAGAATTTAACAAAATATGTTGAATGTTAAGACCTTTAAATCAAGAATCAATAGTTGTTTAATTTAAATGAAAATTTCACTATGTATTTATAGATATCTAATAAGTATATCTATACGGTTATTTCTTTTTCCTTATGTCTTTATGAAAAATAAAAAGTTGTCAACATATTCCTTATATGTAGGTACCTATATAAAAAATGTCTTCCTTATATTTACACCATTTCTTCGTAGTGCTAGTGTCCATGTAAGTTTCGAACTCTCGACCTCTAATGCAATTATAAAGCCGTTTCTTCCGTTTTTGTAAACGATAATGAATTATATTGATATTATACTTTGGCTACAAGTACTACCACCAAGAATCCAAAATACATGCATCAAAGATATGCCCAGACTCCATAGAAATGGGAGGAGTAAATAATTATACCGTATCTTGAGAGGAAATAAAGCTACTAGCTTATACAAAATCAAGCCAACATATCAAGCCGAACGATGAGACATAAATAAGGTCTAATTGAACTAACATCAATATCAAAACTCAAGTTAAAAGACCATAGTCAATCAACTTAGCAGATTTAGTTGTCAGAGACATATGGGTTGGGTGTGGTTGAGTCAGTAGCAAGATCTAGCCATCTAGGGAGCAACAGGATTTCCTGAGCAACATGTGTCTGGTCATTTGTTAAATGACTTTGACAAATAGAAGAGACACTTGAGTCCTGTCCAGTAATGAGATTTTCTATCTAATAAGAAGATCGATGCAAAATTTTATAAAAAAGTGAAAGGAGACTTTTACTCATTTGTCTGAAAACAATATTATTTTTATTTAACCATAAACACCAAATAATTACTAGAACGAGTATATCCCAACCCTTAATATTAATATCAAATTTAACTAAGTTGTTTAAGGGAAAATGTCAAAGATACCTGTGTTTTGCAAGTAATTATTATTATTCAAGAAAAAATTACAAATAACTATGGCAACTAAATAATGTAAAAAAAAAGTGAGAAGTAGTTTCAAGATAATGTCTACAGATTTTACAATGAGCTGGGTCCATCCAACCTCTCCTACAAAGATTAAATCTAAAAAGAATTTTGTCATGCTGAGCAGGACAAAAAAAGACATTAGTTGTTAGTGGTGTGCAGCACAAGACTTTATTTTTTAGTGGTGCAGCACATTTTCATATGTTATTCCTAAATTTGGACCTTGATCAGCCGTCATTCAAGATATTATAATAGCTTTTGACAGAAAATATCTTATTGAAGGTTAATAACCAAACCACAACATCATCATCATTTGATAGTGAAATAGAATCCATAAGCCTATTGAATTGATGTACTTGGAAAGACTGTTGAGAATTCAGTAGTATACTACTGCCTATGTTATTAAAAATACGTGGACATCTTCCATGATATGACAGGAGCATCCTCTCAAGAGTGATCTTTTTATTCCTAGTTAAGAAATATAATTTTGGAAAGCTAAATTTTAGTGAAGATTCTTCTATCCATTTGTTTTCCCAGAAAAGAATATTTCTTCCATTGTGAGCAAGAAAAGAAGAGAAAGAAAAGAAGTGAAAGAATTCACTGTAAGATAGCAAGCCCTTAAAATCTACCAACGTGGTGATGCTCTGGTAAAAGTAGTATTGAGAAAAGCACCAAAGTTATTATAGGAAAAGTATCTTCTTTTAACAAGAGTTGGCCACTTAAGATGCATGTTATTAGCAAGAAATTGTCAAAGAAATTTACATTTAAAAGCAGTACTAAAATTCCTAATATTAATTATCTTCAAACCATCTTGACACTTTTTTTCTACAAATGTTTTGCCACTTCACAAGATGGTATCCATTATTTGTAGAGGTATTGGAGTTCCATAAAAATGACGACGGATATGGTCTATTGCATTTTCAACTTTGACAGGCAAATGAAGAACTGATACTAGTAAGTAGGAATGACAGATAAAACAAAATTAAGCAAAGTTAGTTTACCACCAAGGGATAGATATCTAGAGTTCCAGCTATCGGGTTTAGCTTTTATTTTGTCTTTGACAGGTGCCCAATAACTAAAAGAAGCCTTCTTGAAATGAAGAGGATGCCCAAGGTAGGTGATTGGGACGGAGGACCCGGTACAACCCAAAATTGCACTGAATTGGTCTGCTAAGTGATCTGGAATTCCAATCCCAGTAAGAGATGATTTGTTAAAATTTCTTTTCAACCTAGAACAGGCTTGGAAACAACATAGTATTCTTTTTAAGTTGACAAAACATTCATCTTATAGGGTTAGGAATAGGAGGGTATCATTAACATATTAAATGTTAAAAACCTCAAACCCTTCACGAGGGATCTTAATCCCTTTGATCAAATTATTTTCTTTCCCTAGGCATAGCATTTTATTAAGAATGTAACTGACTAAGATGAATAAAAGTGGGAATAAAGAGTCACCTTGCCTAAGGCCATTAAAGGTTCCAAAAAAACCTTTAAGTGATCCATTAACCAAGATAAAAAAATTTGTTGAGGAAATACACATCTTTATCCAGTTAATCCATTTTTCTCCAAACCTTGAACCCCTTAGAGAATCAACAAGGAATTCCCATTTAACATAGTCAAAAGCTTTCTCAAAGTTCAGTTTAAGCATAACTCCAAGTGTATGTGTGGTATGCAAAAACTGAAGAGTTTCTTAGACTACAAGAAAGTAATCACTAATACTACGACCTGAGAGAAAAGCACTTTGAGTATCATCCAAAAGGAAATTAAGAATGGGACTAAGCCTTGATGCAAGGCACTAAGATATGATCTTGTGGTTACTATTTAATAGACTAATGGGCTTGTAGTCTTGGATTTTCTTAGCTCTTGCCTTTTTAGGAATGAATATAATGAATGTTTGATTAATACAATGTAGAGCATTAATATCACCGATTTGATAAAAGAAGTGGAAGAGATCAAATAAGTCAGATTTTAGTACCTCCCAACAATGACGAAAAAAACAGAAAGAAAAGCCATCAGGACTCGGTGATTTTTCTCCAAGCAAGGAGAAAGTGTTATGCTTAATTTCCTCCTCAATGAAGGGGATCTCAAGGGCCTATGGATTTATAATTTTAAAATGTGTTCTTCGAATGATAAAAATCAGATTTGCAAATATACTAGCCTTGGGTAGGCACTACTAGAAATTCTACTTTTTCCAAGGACAACTCGCAAGGACATTTCAAAATAGAACAAAATGTTTGAGAACATATAGCGAGGGCTTAGCCAAGATATGTCCATGTTATGGTCCTTGCCAATCTGATCTCAAATTTTTTAGGGCAAGCCTTTTTCCCCCTTTTCTTTTTAACAACTACTCACCTCTGCACCCTCTCCTCTTCCTCCTCCTCCTCTGCAACCTCTCATACACCCTCTCCTCCTCCTTGCCATTGATTCCTTCTCGTCACCAATGTTGCCACCGACTCCTCTCTGCTTCCTTCTCCTCCTCATCATCACCACCCTCTCCCTTACCCTCTCCTCCTCCTCCTCCTCCTTGCCACTGACTCCTCTTCATTGACATCACCATTGGCTCCTCTCCAACATTGCCACCACCTCCTCTCCGCTTGCAACTCCTCTCTAGTGTCACTAGTACCTAATCTTTGCTTGCGACTTCTCTCTAACGCCATCAACTCCTCTCTGCCAACAACTCTTCTCTGGTGCCTCCTTTCCACTAACTCCTCTCCACCTATGCCTCCTCTCCAACACCTCATCTATGCCACCACCTCCCTTCTGGCTACAACTCCTCTCTAGTGTTTCCATCTACTCCTCTCCATTGTCGCTATTGCTTCTTTCTCATCAGAAGGTCAGTGACCCACTTATCTTCTCTTCTTTCTCATCAGAAGGTCAGTGTAAGTTTCCCATTTTAGGAAATGCTCAATAGGATATCTTACCTTGGCGCTAATTTTATTCCAAGATCAATTCTAAGAAAGGGCATCTATAGATATCCCATTTTCGTATTTCCGAGAATTAATTAAGAATAGGAAACTTTGAGGCGTTCTGAATCACATGACTAAGGATATTTAACATATCTTCTAGATTTTTCATAATTTATTTAAAAATATTACTTGATTCAAGGTTGTTAGCTATGACAAAAATAACACACTCAAACAAGTAGCAAATTTAAGTACCTTGAACATTTTTTTCTTAATGCGATGTCATTAGCTATAGTAGAGTAACACACTCAAATTAGTGACAAAATTAAGTACCTCAAACATTTTCTCTTGATGTGAGCGTATTGCTATGGTAGAGGTAACACTCTTATTCTACTCAAACTAGTGGCAAGTTTGAGTATCTTAACATTATTTAATGTGAGTTTATTAGCTGTAGCAAAGTACTCTTGTTGAACTCAAATTAGTGGAAGATTTGAGTATTTTAATGTTAAAGAAGAATATTTTTATAATTTTATGGAATTTCTAATGTTATTCTGAACTTTTAACACATCTCTTTAGATTAATATTAAAGATAAGAGGAAAATTACAAAAAAAAACTTGCTCGTTGCCTACGTGAGAGCAGTAGAGCTCGTCGTTAGTGTCATTAGTGACGAGTCTAGTCGCCACCTATAAAGACGATGTATGTTCTAGGAGTCTTTCATGGAATATTTTGTCATCCTAGACTTTAATATAATATATGAGATTTTTATAAAGTATTTTAATAATTGTTCCCATAATAATTAATTTTTCTTCGATTTTCCTAGCAATTAAATATAAAAACATCATTATTATTTCATTTCAGAATTTTTGGACTATTTCATCAGTCCAATCCTGACCAAATCACATTTCTTTTTCTTTATTCATTTCCACTTTTCTTTACTGTTCTTACCTTGATCAGGGGTAACCAGGTGCACAAGTAGTAGGCGAGGACATCCTTTCTCCTACCTTCCTGCACTGCTATGGCGAAATTCCCCGTGCTGGATGTCACCGCCCCGACCAACCAGCCTTAATTTCATTTTCATATGTACACGGGAATACGTCTCTGTCTGACGCCCCATCAGTGACCCGAACAACTTGGTCTAATGACCCAGGCTCAACCTACACCGTCGGTGACCCAAACAACTAGGCTCAAAAACCTAGGCTCAGCCTACACCGTCACGAGCTCGGTGACCTGAACAACTTGGTACAACGACCCAGGCTCAGCCTACACCGTCGGTGACCCAAACAACTAGGCTCAAAAACTTAGGCTTAGCCTACACCATCTCAAGCTCGGTAACCACAGTCGTGTCTGGCAACTGGTTCATTGGAGCCTCATACTCCTACCACGTTGTCGACACCAACCCCCGTGGTCTCTTAACACATTATTAGTGTTCTATTTCAAAACTCTTTAAACTTTCATTTCAAAACCATTTTCCATTTCATTCTTTTCGTTGCAGGACTCTATCTCCTTGCAACACTTGACCCTCCACTGGGGTCCCAACTCAAGCCATGAAAACCATGCTTAGAAATCATAAATTGGGTCTTATGCTCAAAACCACACAAAATCATCCTTTTCATTAATTTATGGGACTAAAACCCAAAACCACGCCCAAATCTATTTATTTGGGTTCCACATTCTTTCATGTCATTACATGGGGAAAACATCATTAACATATACTCAACATACCATTTATCCTTCATCAAAACTCATATTTATGCATACTAGGTTCAGGGCAAAAACGGTAGACCGAATCTCAGGTTCGGTATACCGAAGATTCCTAGTTCGGTACACCGAATATTTTTGGTATACCAAAAACTCCTGAATCGATCGACCGAGTGTTTTCAGTCTGCCGATATCAGGTATCTGGCTTAATCTGACGGAGATTCGGTATGCCAAATTCAGTTTGGCATGCTGAATCACCTGAAACCAGGACACCTCCCCTGTTCCAAACGACGAAAATCACCCAAGGTGGGAGTCTCAATCGGACCTCCCAAACACACATCAAAAATTACAAGTAAATCACGGGGTGTAGACCCTTGAGTCTATTTCAAAACCCCCCAATCCATTCATGCTTTCATTCACCACACAGTTCATACAAAAATCACAAGGGGAAGGGGCTCAAGAACGACTACTGTAGCCCTCAACCCCAAAATTACATTTTTCCTCACAAATAACCAATCCTAACCGCATGATATCTATACTCTCATGCTATACATCACATTCCAGCCATTTTACAATTTTTCCCACAATTTCTCATGCATTTATCTCAATTCCATGCAATTAACCCATTGTTAAGGAAACAACGAGCAGAGGAAAGGGAAGAGGACACGTACCTAGCTCAGCCCTTCGGCGACTTTTCCCTCACTCCAGCAAGCCTTCTCGCACCCCAACGAAGCCTTTCCCGCCAGCGGACCACACGAACGGCCACCGCCTCTTCCTCAGTTGTGCGCACGTCGTTCTTCCTCTCCCTCTTCCTCCTTGCGACGTAGCTCACCCTCTTCCACTCGCCTCTGCCTCTCTTATCCCCTCCTCCTCCCGCATCACGCCAGCTGCCCATCTCGTCGAAGATGACGGCGAGGCACGGGTCGCTGGATGGTGGTGGCACGGGCTGAGTAGGGTGAAGGGGAAGAAGACGGGTGTGTGGTGAGCTCGTGAGTGCGAGAAGGAGAAAAAGAAAGAATGAAAAGAGGAAAGATCGAGCACATAAACCAAGGCGACTGTGCATCCTCAAATAGGACTCCACATTGGTCCCATATCACAAACAGGTGCACAGAAAGCCAACCACATGCTCACACATCCAAAATCAACAGATTATCCATTAATAAACCATTTAAGCAGCATCACAATCAATTACACGGTTTATAATTAAAATGAATAATCAGGCTCAAATGTCACACTCTTCTTCCCCTATTTTGCCTCCATCCTTTGGAGCCACTAGTGATGATCCCATGACCGCGTAGCTACAACAAATGTCGTCCCTCTCCCAGTAGTTGCAAGGATTGACACTAGCGCTTCAGCCCTTTTCAGGTTTGTCCTTCCCTACTCCCGAGTTGCCTTTGCAACCGACCCTAGGACCACAGATTGCACCTACTACACCACCCCCACAGTCGTCACCGTCCCTTGTCTCCCCGATGATAGGGGCATCGACATTGCCTTTTGCATCACCGGCACAACACCCACGACAACATGCATCTCCGTTATCTGGTGGCTAGCCTTCTAGGCTTGCGGGAGCGCAGCCTGCCGTGAGCGTAGTACCTGGGGCCATTCCGGTCCAACAGCTCTTACTCCCGCATTTTGCACCTCCCGTAGCACCACCCCTTGCCTTATCCTCACCCATGTACTAGACACAAGCTTCATCGTTTGTACCACAACGTACAGCACCCATGCACGGGTACACTGGCCATCTTGCCGTAGCACCAGACGACGGAATGGTGGATCCGGAGGAGCCTTTAGGAGTGACCCATACAGTGTACACGACACTCGCCTCTTCTGCATAATCTGCTACTGCAGTAGCTCTAGACGCTCTCCTTGCGTGGGTGAATGAGCTGGAGCACACACTCTGACAAGTACAAGGTGGGGACCGCCTGTCCTACCAATTTCGGGACCTCTGTTATTTTCCAGAGGTGACTCTCCCTCCGAATTTTCAAATATTGGAGTTCGAAAAATACAATGATAGGGGCTACCCGATTTCACACCTCAAATCCTATTGCAGAGACTCGCCCAACTCCAAGTTGTCGAAAGGTTGTTAATCTGCCTGTTCCAGAAAAGTCTTACGGGGCCCACATTGAAGTAGTTCACCTCCCTTGACATGGCCACCATCAGGACTTGGGATAACCTCACACAGGCGTTCCTCGAACAGTATTCCTTTATCCTTGACCTAGTCCCGAAGCATGAGGACTTAGTCGCAGTTAAGTAGAGGCTTCAAGAAGCATTTGGGGAGTATGTTGGACGATGGCGGTCCTTGGCTTCACAGGTCAAAGATAGACCCTCTGATGAGGAGTCTATTGAGATTATGATCCGAGGAGCACAACCAGCAGTCGGTGCTCTGCTCAGCATTCAGCCAATCACCACTTTTTCTGCATTGCTTCTGGTGGGTGCCCATGTAGAGAGTTCACTATGCGGCGGTAGTTTTCTAGCACTCTCTGCATTCACCAAATAGGCTACTTCCTCACATAGTGGCGCTAGCAGTAGTAACAACAACAACAACAACCACAATGCCAATCCACCCAAGAGGTGGGATCCCTCTAAGAATACAGTCTCCTATATTAGATCCCCTACTGCATCGACGAATGTCCATCCACCCCCTCAGTGCCAAGTAGTTTATGCACCCACGCCCACACCTAGAGCACCTCATGCATCACACATCACCCCCACTGCCACTCCAGTTTACCCTGCCCCACTGGCCAAGATGCGCCCACCATTGGTACATCCACAGTCGAAGCGACAACGCTGTGACAGGCGCCACTATACCCCATTAGTGGAGCCGTTGAGCATGGTTTTCTCTAAAGTCGCATCCCTCTTGAAGCTGCCTGAGATACGCCTGCCGCCAAGTCCGCTTCCTGCCTGGTATAATACTAACACATTCTGCAATTTCCATTGAGTCGCAGGCCACTCGACAGACAGTTGCCTTACACTCAGGGACGCTATCCAGGACTTGATTGACTAAAAGGTCATTGTGATTAGCACATAGGCGGCAAACCCAACGCCTGCATCAGCAGCCACACAAGCACATCAGCACATCCTAATATTGTTAGCCAGCCTTTGCCACAGCATCTAGCCTCGGGAGCATTAGGTTCCTTGGGAGTCAATTCTATTTTTTCTTCTGATTCTATCTCATCTTTTATTCTTCCAACTTATTTGATTCATGATGTGTCGTCCCCTTTTCCTCACCAATTATATCGTTCTTTCCTCAGTGGTTCTAAGGAGTCAGTTAATATGATTTGCCAAAATGTCATGTCGAAGTACACTGTGGCGCCACCTATTGTATACTCCCAACCAACAACACCAATTTGTTTGCAAGCCTGGCCCCATCTGGGCTGATTCAGCCACCAGCCCCTCAGAATTACAGTTAGCTGCCTGCCCCCCGATTGTCATCACCCTCACACACGACACGCATCGTGTCCCGTACAATTATGCCGTAGAAATGTGTGCAGAGGTGACACGATCGAGTAGAGTATACAAGCCCCCAGCACCAAGGCCTTATCCTCCAACACCGAGCCCCATCCAGTTGCAAGCCTAACCATCTGGACCAGCGGCACCCGTAGAGCCAGTTCCTGTTCAATTGCAAGCACAGTCCCCACAACTACCCACACCAATAGTAGCACCACCTATTCCCACCACCAGCAGCCAACCTTCAGCTGACATAACTACTCAGCTTAAGAAAGTCAAAGTTGATATTTCTATTTGGAACATGATCCACACTTCAGCAGAGCACAGAGAAGCCTTCCTTAGAGTCTTCCAAGCTACCCATGTGTCCCCAACCATTGAACCAGCTACCGTAGAGAATATGGTAGGAATGATAGTGGCACCACAAGTTATCTCCTTTTCCAGCCAGGAGTTACCACCATCAGGAACCAACCATAGTTCCCCCTTGTTCACCACTGCACAATATCAGTGCTTTCGCATCCCTCTCAAATTGGTAGACAATGGAGCAGGCTTAAATGTTTGCCCCTTGCGTACGGCAAGTGCAATCGGATTCAAGTCCGAAGACATAATACTAGCCGTGAAAGGGATGACGGCATTCGATAATACGCATCATGATGCACTTGGGATTCTAATCATTCCTTTGACCATTGGCCTAGTTCGCTTCGACGTAGAATTCTATGTCGTAGATATTGAACCTTCCTTCAATCTTTTGCTGGGACGCCCTTGGCTTCACAAGCACCAAGTCATTCCCTCAACCCTCCATCGTATGATTAAGTTCTGCTGGGACGACAATGTTGTTGTTGTCTTGGCAGAAGATCTAAAGAAGGTTGAGTCAGTCTCTGTTGTAGTCCCCCTGACTGTCCACTTCGAGCCTAAACCTTCTGATGCTCTGTTTCGTGTTAACTGGTTCGAGCCGGTTAATTTCATTCCTCCCCTTGAGCGCGCTGGTTATTTGGCCTTTTATGGTGATCCCCGTTTGACGATCGATAATTTGTGTCGCGAAGGATTGGGATACGAACATCAGTATCACAAGAAGAGATTACAGCGCTTTGGTAAGTCCCCCAAGATGTTCATCCCACGCAATTTAGCTAACTTCACCAGTGCAGGCATCTTGGATCCAAATCAGAGCCCATATACAATATCAGTGCCGCAGTCATCAGCAGTTTGGGTTTATCCAGAAGAATCATATATGAAGAATGGCCAGCTAGAGACAGAGCAGGGCATCGAGCAGATCAGCGAGCAGTTACAGAAATGTTCAGCGTTGTTAGTGTCAGAACAGTTTGCAGTAAACCAGGCTACAGTATTGGAAGATTTAGTCTAGAAGGCAGACTTAGGGAACAACATGACAGATGATGCAATCGGAGATCTGGACATTTTATTCCAAGAACAATTAGAGGTGCTTGTAGAAGACTTGGCAGAGCACGACAGAGTTAGGAAAGGGAAGGCAGTCGTTTCACTACCACCGTTGGAATTACCAGTACCACCCGAGGACCAGGCTTCAATTATGGTCCTTCAAGAGTTAGAGAAGAAGTATGCTAGACCAATGGAGTTAATCTCCGGTCAACAGGGAGGCAGGTCTAGTTGGTACTGGTAGTTTAAGCCTCACCTTGACGGTGAGGGTCAAAAAAAAAAAAACCTGAGTTAGGCTCAGGAGGCAGTACAGGTAGCAGTAGTCTCACTAGTCAGTAGTAGGACAGCCGCCAGCATGCAGAACGCTTTGTAAATAGTAGAGAAAATACACAAAAATCAAAAAATCAAGAGAATAGAGAGGCATCAACTTCAGAAGCAGGGATCCCCAGGCCCTCAGATAGCCCAAACAGTCAAGCAAAAGAGGTTGCACAGTGTCGTTACAAGAATACGAAAGTCACTGTGACTGTCATAAATCACAATCAAGATGCAGAATCAGAAGAAATCCTCTCGGTTGACATCACAGATCTGACCTTCGAGTAGGAAATTTTGTCAGAGCTTATTGCATATGGAGAGGAAGATGAGGTCATTGAAGTAGACAATGCAGATGATGAGAGTGATGATAATGCGCCATCACAATTTCAGCCTCATGAATATGACCCAAAGGGCCCTAATCTACATGTGGAGGAAGAGACGAAGCTCATCAACATTAGCACGGCAGAAGATGTTAAAGAAACACGCATCAGTACCAAATTGTCACTACAAGCAAAGGCAGAATTTATAGCTTTCTTAAAAGAATATGTAGATGTCTTTGCATGGAGCTATGATGACATGGTTGGTTTAGACATTGAGGTGGTAGTACAAACATTACCACTAAAACCAAATTCGAAGCCAGTCAAGCAGAAGCTTCGTAGATGGCGACCTCAGTGGCTGTTGAAACTTAAGGAAGAAATCATGAAACAACATAAAGTCAATTTCCTTAAGGTCATTCTTTATCCTGAGTGGTTCTCATGTGCATAGATTACCGAAACCTTAACAAAGCGAGCCCTAAAGATGATTTTCCGCTTCCTCACATAGATATTCTGGTTGATAACACAGCAGGGCATAAGATGTTATCATTTATGGATGGATTTTCAGGATATAACTAGATTAGAATGGCCAAAAAAGACATAGAGAAGACATCTTTCATTACCCCGTGGGTAGTCTTCTGCTATAGAGTAATGCCATTCGGGCTGAAGAATGCAGGCGCAACATACCAAAGGGCCATGATAGCGTTATTCCACGATCTTTTGCACCAAGAAGTTGAAGTGTACGTGGATGATATGATCGCCAAGTCTAAAGAGCCCGAAGATCACCTCTCCTATTTAAGGAAGTTGTTTGACCGCCTATGGAAGTATAAGCTTCTCCTCAACCCCAATAAATGTGTATTCGGGGTATCTTCTGGAAAGCTTCTAGGTTACATTATCAGCCAGAGAGGAATTGAAGTGGATCCTCAAAAGGCTAGAGCCATTATTGATATGCCTCCCCCTTCCACTGAAAAAGAAATTCGCGGATTGTTGGGGTGGCTACAATATATCAATCGGTTCATAGCACAGCTTACACCCATATGTGAATCGATATTCAAGCTCCTGAGGAAGAATGCCCAAACACACTAGAATGATGAGTGTCAAGCGGCCATCGATATGATCAAACAGCTCCTGGCAAAACCTCTAGTCTTAGTTCCTCCCACGCCAGGGCGGCCTTTGTTATTATATCTCTCAACCACACAATATTCCATGGACGCAGTCCTAGGACAACATGATGAATCAGGGCGTAAGGAGAGGACCATCTACTACCTCAGCAAGAAGTTCAATGACTGCGAGGTTAAATACAATACCATAGAAAAAGTTTGCTTATCCTTGGTATGGGCCACTCAGCGCTTCAGGCATTACATGATGGCATACCTAGTCTTGCTATTATGTCGGCATGATCCTATCAAGTATCTATTCCAAAAGCTAGCTTTGGTGGGCAAATGTGTTAAGTAGCAGGTAATGTTGTCACAATACGACATCACATTTGTCACATAGAAGTCCATGAAAGGACAAGCGATGGCGGATCACTTGGCCGACCTACCCTTGCCAGAATACCAGCCACTGCAAACACAATTCCCAAATGAGGACATTTTATTTACAATGGGTGATGAAGAATTAGAAAGTCCTCAGGATGAGTACCAATGGTGCCTATACTTTGACGATGCAGTCAATAAAAGAGGAAGAGGTATCGATGGAGTTTTGGCAACGCCGCAAGGACAGCTAATTCCCTTTGCTAGGAAGCTGACATTTGAATGCACCAACAACGAGGCAGAATACGAGGCATGCATCCTGGGATTACAGGTGGCACTGGAACAGGGCATCTGGGAGCTTCAGGTATATATGGACGCAATGCTGGTCATTTCGCAAATCAATGGTGACTGGAAGACAAAGGACCAGAAGCTTGTGTTATATCATGAGCATTTACTGAAGTTGATTAATGAGTTCGATGATGTCAAATTTTCTTTCATGAAACGGGCCAAGAATGCGTAAGCAGATGCATTAGCCACCCTAGCATCATGGCTATCGCTCCTAGAGGCACAGGCAACAGATATCTTAGTCACTTGTGTAGAGCAGCCAGCACATTGCATGCACGTTCAAGAAGCAGAATCGATAGCTGAATTGCCCTAGTATAATGACATCAAAGTTTTCTTGGAGTCTGGCAGCTTCCCATTTGGTATTTCTCCAACAGATAAGAAGACCTTGATACGGCTGGCCTCTAAGTATGTACTCGAGGCAGGGCATCTATATAGAAGATCCTATAATCAAATGCTTCTTAGATGCATAGACAAGAAGGAGGAAGATATGCTGATGTTGAAGGTTCATGCGGGCACATGCGGTCCACACATGAATGGAATACTCTTGGCCAAGAAAATTATGTTGCAGGGTTACTTCTAGTCCACTATGGAAACAGATTGTTGCCAATTTGTGCTGAGATGCCACAATTGCCAAATACATGGCAACTTCATACGTGCTCCCCCACAACAGTTACATAGTATGTCATCACCTTGGACCTTTTCCACTTGGGGAATTGATGTTATCGGGTCCATTCATCCAGCAACATCTAATAGACATCAGTATATTCTCGTGGCCATTGATTATTTTACAAAGTGGGTCAAGGCAGTGTCATATAAAATGGTTACAACGGTAGTTACAGAAAAATTCATCAAGAATAACATTATCGCCAGATATGGGGTTCCACATGCCATCATATCAGATAATGGAGCTAACTTCATAGCAAGGAGAGTTGAGGATTATCTTCATGGTTACAAAATCAGACATCACAGATCCTCCCCTTATCAGCCACAGATGAATGGAGCCGTAGAATCAGCCAATAAAAACTTGATAAAGATCTTGAAGAAGATGGCTGAGAAGTTGCCTTATGCACTATGGGCTTACAGGACCTCAGTTCGGACATCAACAGGAGCAACGCCGTACTCACTTGTGTATGGTATGGAGGCAATCCTCCCTTTCGAAGTGGAGATTCTGTCACTGAGAATTCTGAAGGAAGCAGAGTTGGATGAGGTAGAATGGATCCATGACCGCTGTGTTCAACTAGACTTCATTGAAGAGCACAAATTACAAGCCTTACACCATGCCCAATGCTATCAGAAGCGAGGCAGCCGTGCATATCAGAAGAAGGTTCGACCTAGAAATTTTGAGCCAGGTGATTTGGTTTTGCGAGCCATTCACTTACCTGATGCCCAAGGAAAGTTCAGGCCCAACTGGCGTGGACCATTTATTGTGAAAGAAGCCCTGTCTAGAGGCGCAGTCATTTTTGAGGACATGGATCGTGGGGAGCAGTCAGAGCCTATTAACGCTTCCTACCTAAAAAATTACTACTAATGATCCTCAGCCAATCTCGAGCCTTGCATCTCTAAGTTTTTTCATTTTTCGCATGCTAGTATTTTAAGTTATTGCATCCAAACATTACATAAATCATATCATATTCATTGTATTTTCTTTTTGTTTGCATTTTAGTCATAAGCATAACCATTGCCCGATGAGGAAAATTGGAAGGCCCAGCCTGCTTAGGAAGAGTTTTGATTCTCCTCACGTGTTACTACCTGTGTGACCTAGGGAGTGACTATTCATGGTTGGACGAAATGTACAAATTCCCAAGGGACCTATACCTCGAGAGGGAGGAAAAATGATAGGTCGTGAGTGAGTGTGAGCCAAGGAAAATATATAGACTTCGGAGCATGAAAGAAATAAGAAGATAGAAGTTGCAGATGAAAGTCGACTCCAATGAGAGAGGCATGCGAGACAACTCTATACCTATCACTTAACTTGGAGAGGAGTCGAAGCATACACCTACAAAACCCACATTTACAAAGGGACTAACCACCCCTTTTACATCAAAAAGAAAAGAGAGCAGCCACCCCCCAACCTAGGTGTTTATTACCTCCAAGTAAAGGTAGCATAAGTCAGCATGCCTTTAAGGGAGTAAAAGAAAAATGAATTATTGAAAAAAGTAGGTGTAGGGTCCTAAGAGTTTGGCACGGAGTCCATGTTATCCTAAAATGCTCTGTAGTCAAGTGAGAGCCACAAATAAAGCTAAGGATCCAGGTAGTGTCACGTGGGTCGAGGACATTGTCGTTCCTTGTAGCAGACAATAAAGGCTTCCTTGGCGCTAAGGGCACCAACATTTATAAACCATGTGTAGATCTTGCTTCCATATTGTATTTCTATAAATCATTTAGCACTTAGCATTTTAAATCATGCATTTTCTGCATTTTTGTATCACTTTTCAAGGCATTTGTCTATATTCCAACTAGGGGCATGCCAGCTGCCTTTTTGGGTTGCAATATTGGCAAAGAAGGGAGTTTCAACCAGGGGCATGTTAACTGCTTTTTGGTTGGAAACGAGTCTTTCGACTAGGGGCATACCAGCTACCATTCTAAGTCAAAAGAATCACTAGGATAGTCCTATTAGGAGTATATAGGCCAGCATGAAGTGCTTGTTACATAAAGTATAGATCCTTTACAAAGGCAAACACAGACCAATACAGAATCTGAAATGACACAGTGTGAAAGCAAAATTGTCTTTTATTATAGTCCATCAATTGTACAAGATTTGCTCACTTAATAATAGTGAACCCCGAAATGTATTCAGTCAACTCTTGCCCTTTTTGAGCTGCCAGCTCCTGTAAAGGAAGTGCCACTAGGAGGAAGTTCATTAATAGGCCATGTTTCTTGAATTTTGGCCTCATACTCCACTGTGCAATCTAAACCTTTGGAAATGGCAAGATCAAAAGATTGAATGCCACCACACGTCAGGTGGGCTAATTCACAGGATGTCACATCAGAACCAAGAATGTATCTTTTGAAGCAGTCAGGCATAGGGCTTTGCTCGATTGAATCCTGGCAAAAGCCGAATTGACGAAGAACACAGACAGGATGGTATTCTACACTGCCCGTTAGCCCCGGAAGGACAACCAATCACATGTCGCTATCATTAAAGAAGACAGTGAAGGGCTTCGAATTTGTGAATAGAATGCGCCAAACTACAGTGTCTTTGGTAAGATTCCGCAGTCTGTGGCATAGCTCATGTACGCCTAGAAGGGTACGTGAATGGTTGGTACAACTGTAAGAGTCAAAGACAGAATGTTTAGGGCGTAGGACTTCCACCCCATGTGGGCAGCAAGCCAAACCTATCAGGGGAAAACAGAGCACAGTTAGATAAGCACAGCAAATCATTGAAGTAACATTGTTAACTTACTTGCACTAAGGCGCCACAACCATTGAAATGCCTAGAACGTTTCAAGGCCTGGTCCAAGCCAACATAAGTCTCTGCCAGAAGAACGAGGGCAAGATCAATTTAGCGGGTGATCATTGCCAATGCTATTTCTACCACCTCAATAGCAACTGTCATTCGACCGTGGCTGAAGATGAGCTCCCCAAGGAAGTGTACCACAAAGCCGTGGAGCCACAAGCTACCTGAGGAAAGGCGGGTGCTGACAATCTTGTCAAAATAATCCAGGCGCAGCATGGTAGCCGACCCATCCGTGCAAATGAGGCCTTTCTCACAAGCACTTCAAGACAAACCATTCAGTTGGCCCAAGACCGAAGCGTAGCTGTCACGGCGCATGAAGACAGGCGGTGACATGTATGGCAAGAGGCCACATATCCGCCAGACTTCTTCCAAGGTGAGAGTAAGCTCTGTCTGCCCAAAACGGATTACATGGAAGACGGGTTTCCAGAATCTGGCTGTAGCACATAACAAGTGTCAGTTCACTTCCACTTAGGCAAATATTTAGTAACAAGGAGGATATGCCCCAAACTCGTAGTTGCTCACGATCCTCAGCAGTTAATGCATCAATCCATATTCGTAGAGCATCAGAGCAGTGTTTCGGTGTTACCATGGTCGGCTATCCCTGCGGAAATGGTGTTGGGACAAGATGTGGCAGGAATAATGTAGAATCAAGTTTGGGGCAAACAAAAATGGTTTGGCAAAATAATTCCTCATGGTGGAAAAGATCAAATGAGATTATAAATCTGAAAAAAGAAAATAGAAACCAGAACACACAGTACTTCCCTTTGCAAGATATGAAAAATGTGCATGTCCGAAGATTGGGAAAATAAGAAGATATAATTTATTTTGTCTTTTGCAAATCTAAGGCGTGATGGAACATCAACTTATGTAGCCTTTTCCCTTTTGCAAAATATGAGAAATGTATACAAAGCCCAAGAGTAAGAGAAAATCAGAACATCCCTTCATATGATTTGATAAAATTGGTATATGTATTTTCTTCCACGTAGCAAGATGTGAAGGAGTATAAACAACAAGATCAAATGGAATAATCAGCATGGGGATATATGCATATGTAAAGAATCATCCCAAGGAGGAAGATCACATACCATTGCAATGGAGGAGAGAGCGTAGCCAGCACCAGAAGAGTAAAAATAGAACTTCAAGGAAGATTGAAGGCTTGTGAGTGGTTTTTACAGTAGAAGAGGCAACGGATTTCATTGAGAAATGCAAAGTTATATAGGAAAAGGAAGGGGTTGCAGCAGAAAAAGAAGGCAAACTGGCAATTTTACGGGAACACCAAGGTGACACACCAAGATGGCGCACATAACTGGCGCACCTCCTGGTTGACATCGAGAAGAACCTCCCTTAAAATATTAAGCTCGCCCAAATCGATGCCATTTCTTGAAACCTACATGAAACTATACATTTCACACGCAGGAAGGTACCCAAGAAGAGGGTTGCATTTCGAAGTCAGATTTGCATTCATGAACTCTTAAAACACAAGTTACATAGCTCAAAATACAAGTTGTAGCATTTGTACAAAGATTGGCAAACAAAATGAGACTGAACAAGAAAGAACAACTACTCCTCATCCGACTCCTCCTCGTCAGATGATGCCTCCTGGAAGCTCTTGGCTAGGAGTCGGCCCCTCGTCGGGTGATCCGACGCGAATACCGGGCAGCAACAGCAGACTAGGAGCGGGCAGAAGAACTCAAGACCCTCTACGAAACCTTTGTGTCAGAACGGTCCTCTTTGGACACTTCTAAGGTAAATTCCCCACTACTGGCCACGTTCACCTCATTAGCCGGTAAGTCTTGCTGAAAAATTCTCAAAAGAATGTCAGATTTATAATAGTGTCAGAATATGTTGGTAAAGGAAAGTCAAAAAAAAGAAGAAGTACCCGTATAATATTCTGCCAGCGCAGTTCCTGCACGAATTTGCAAGTATGTCAGGTGAATTTATGATGAGAATAAGGTGATTTATAAATAAAATAAGGGCACATACCCTTTTCTGCCTAATATCCTCATAGAAAGAGGCAAACTGCTCCTCAAAGCCCTGTGGAAGTAAAACAAATGTCAGATCTGTCCTTTTATATGAAATGAATTATTCAAGTAGAAATTACAAAAAATTATCTTAACCTAGTTGGAGGCATACCACATTCCGAGCTAACTATGCGCACGGCCTCCTCAAAAAAGTAGGGTTTCCCGACCCGCCTGTACCAAACTAAATAATCTGTGTAGTTGACTTCTCGAAGAATATGTCCATCTTGAGAAGCCACAGCAGCGACGTGCCGACTCCTAGCAGTGGCACGAGACAGGACTGGGAGATCCATGTTTGAGGGAGGAAAGGCAGGAATGCAGAATTCATTCAGAAATTGGTGCCTCACGCGCCTCGAGAGGAAGTAGGCCGACTTTTTCATGCAGTAGAATTTCACTTGCTTGTCTCTCAGAACACGGCTAGAGTTCAGAGGTGCCCAATTAAAGTCATCATATCTTGAGAATGGACATAGGTGCATCTGTTTGCAAAAATGGATAATTATAAGCAATGTAGGCAAATATGGACATGTAGAAAATAAAACTCCAAATGTAAAAACTTACATCCTCGAGCTCTAACAAATCCAGCAGATATCGGTAGAACTCATAGCTGTAGACCCCCGTAGCAGCCCGATAATCAAGCTCGACCTAATGGCGAGGGAGGGGAAGAAGCTCATCGCGGAGGCGGCCAAAACAATGTCCCCGTGTAATATGTTCCATGGCCCAATACTAGCAAAAGCAAGCAGAAGGAAAGTTAATCAGCTATCAACAATAAAGAATTTTTTGCAAAAAGAAAGTAAAATACTTACAGTAAGCAGGGGTTACAGTCCCACATGAGACCAACGACCCAGCCTAGCTACATTATCTAGCCCGTAGATCAGCCAGGTGTAGCTAGCCCCGGCCCAGTCATAATGATCTAGGTACTCCAAGTTGGTCAGGTATGCTAGCCAATCCGCGTGAATACAGTAAGCCGAGGAGTCGCAGAAAATCATGGCTAACAGATCCAGCAAGAATTGTCTGAGTACGAAGTCCGCCTCATGGTTGCCCGGCTCCTAGTTGGGCCAAGACTGGTCCCACTCTCTAAACCATCGCACTGTGATCATGTGTTTCGCCCTAGGTGGCTTTGGAGGAACATAGCCTAAGTGCGCAGGAGTTAGGTACATCTCGTGTGTGGTCTCGCCAAAGATCGGCTCATCGCTGAATGGAAGGCCCGTCAGCAAGGCACATTGGTCAAGTAATACAGTCAACTCTCCGAATGGAAAGTGGAAGGTATGTGTCTCAAACCTCTATCTCTCCACCAAAGCTCGAAAAAAGTTATAGTGACCATGAATGGCTGGTATGCGAAGTAAACCACCAAAGGGGGACCGATGGAGCAAGAAGCCATGTAGAAACTCGGGTAAACGGCAGAAATGATCGAGCATAGGAGCCCAATGGCATCGCATCACCCGGTTAGCATTGCCAACCTGCAACAGCAATAGCAAATTAAATACAGGATCAGAAAAACAGTAGTGTCAGAGTCAAGACATGCTAAAGAAAGAATAAAATAGTTACCTCGAAATCTAGGCTCTCACAAATGTGATCACTGCTAAGCAGTCGCCCTACGAAATTACCAGACTCCTGAAAACACATTTGTTAATAAAGGTGGCAAATTTATGTCATATGCGTAAGTTATTCTGTGTCAGCTTACCTCGACGGGGATAGCAGGTGTCGAGTTACTAGAAGCCCTAGACTTCGAAGAGCTGTCCCGCCGCCATGGACGAGAACTAGAAGGGGTGTCCTGAGGAAGCTGTGGGCTCTCCCCCTCGGGAACTGGGTCATCTTGCAGAGAGGCAAGGGTCAAACTAGGATTTAAATAGTGGAGTCAGGCAAAATAAATATAGTATATCCAAACATAGCAAAAGTGCAAGCCTCAAGGAAAAACATGGCAGTATAAGTGTTGATTATCAGGTATATTTATAGAACGTGCAGTCATTAGCGGAATAAAAGAGTATGATGTGCATAAACAAAGTATATTAGCATGCATTTAAGCATTTTGGTAGCAACGGCTCCTTTACAAAAGTGCAGATTAAATGGGATGCAAATATAACATAATATTGCAAAATAAGGTCCATTATTAAAGGAAAAGCAAGTAGTTACGTGAAAATATGGAAGTTATGGTTGTTATTGTTATTGTGCACTACTGTTGTTCTTGCCATTGGTATTTACGAGGGGGGACTTATTATTGTTGCTATAAAAGCATGGACATGTACCATTCTGTAATTTTGTTTGCCACTATTTTGCTCAAACATGGGTCAATAAATGGGGAGTTGACTTAAAGTAACAAAAATTGACTCAAGCTTTGAAACTGGCTGCTCATGATTTGGTTCAAGGGCAGAATCATGTCTCGAGTGATTTAGAATAGCAACATGGCATCTATATGATCAATCATATAAGGAAAAAAAAAACAGGCCTTCAATTTTTGTTTTATGGCATGAATGGTAGTATAAGCTCAATCTGCAAGGACTATTGATGCATAATAAAATCACCCAACGCCCAAGCCCCTACTCCATCTATGTTGTGCCCAACAGCTCGCCGGAGTGCCCCAAGCCCGACCATTGCCGGACAGCCCACTCCATTTCCGCCCACCGCCAACCCGCAACCCATTCCGTCATCTCAAGTCACCACCCAACCGCCGGAGTTCATCACCATCACACCTCCGAACACCACCCACCGGAATGCCTAAATCCCAAGCCATCACCACCGCCCATTCAAGAATCACAGCCTGTCGGAACGCGTCGCCGATGACCATCCCACAAGCCAAAACCATCACACCACCACCCACTACCGACTCACCAAAACCCGGCCGTTCCACCACCACATGGCTCAAGCCACCCATCAGCCCACCGGAGTCCATCACACGCCTATGCCTCCACACCCATTAGCCTACTAAGCCCACCAATCTGCCGACCAACCATCCCAGTAGCCCGTAGGAACCCATGAAGCTGTCGGTCACCCAAGAACGAAATGGGGCAAGCACCAAGTAAAAAAAAACAGGAAGGGGAAGAGATCGGGGGAAAAGGAAGGTACCTCCACCGGTGAGCCTCACTCCAGTCAATCCCGGAGAGTTCGATCCATCACCGCTCTGCCGCCGCACCTCACCCCCGCACCTCGCCGCCGCACTAATCCCGAGCACCACGCCGGCGCACCACCAAGATCAACCACCGATGGCCTTAAGGGGAGGAGGAGATGAGGAAGGAAATGGGTTTCGTTGGGAGGAGAGGAGGAGATGAGGAGAAGTTGAAGAAAATGGGTTTCTTTGGAAGAGGGGCAATGAGGAGGAAGAAGAAGGGGCACGAGTGAAATGAAGTAGAAAAAATAAAGGAGAAAAATAAATGAAGAAGTGAGAAGGAGAATAAAGAAGGACAATGAAATAAAGAAGAAATAAAAGTGAAGAAAAAGAAATGAGGAAAAGCCATGCAGCATAATCCTATGTGTCATATTAGGAAGCAACATGAAGTGTAGCATATGTCTTGGCAGTTTTGGCAGTTATGACAATTATAGTGCGAATTGTTTAATTTACAAGGTTTAAAGTGTAAAATGGCCGTGAATATTGCATTTCGCTCCTCAACACTTCATAGTTTGCATCTAAAGAGTAAAATGCAAAATGTCAAGAAAAGTAAGCATATGGTCTTCAAAAAGGTTTTTTAGACAGGTAATTTGCAGAAAGCCCATTGAGATTATGAGATTTGCAGAATAGTCCATGAAGAGTGTGGAAAGTTATGTTTGAGGCAGAAATTTGCAAGTACTAAGCAGAACTTTGAAATTTATCGTTCAACAACATTACAGTAGAAATTCGTCATGTCAGAGAAATTTGTAGTAGAGTCCCTCAAGTTTTGAAAAATTGTGAATGGATCCTAACTTTTTGCAAAACTCGCAAACAATGCCACATTAAATTGAAACCTCAGCAAGGTCCTTTCTGAGGATGTTCACATGTATCTCAGCAAGAATACAGGTTTCCATGCCATAGAGCCTGCAACAAGCACAATTACTCTTTTGCCCTCCGAAGCGCAACTAGCCCCTACTTCCTTCCTAAGGGACAATCCAGGGACTATCGCTTGTCTTTTTGGATTCTCACTCTGGGCGGATGAGATTCTAATTTCTTTTCCTTTTCCTTTGATTTTTGCGTCCCTAAAATTCTTTTGCTTGACTTTTGACCAAGCGGTCAAAGTTGACCTTTGACCAGACAGTCGAGGTCTTATCTTTTCCTTTTCCTTAGATTTTCACGGGCACGAAATCCTTTTACTTGACTTTTGATCGGGCGGTCAAAGTCGACCTTTGATCAGATAGTCGAGGTCTTATCTTTTCATTTTCCTTGGATTTTCGCAGGCGCGAGATCCTTTTGCTTGACTTTTGACCTGGTGGTCAAAGTCGACCTTTGACTGGGCAGTCGAGGTCTCATCTTTTCCTTTTCCTTGGATTTTCGCAGGCGTGAAATCCTTTTGCTTGACTTTTGATCGGGCGATCAAAGTCGACCTTTGACTCGGCGGTCGAGGTCTTATCTTTGCCTTTTCCTTGGATTTTCGCAGGCGTCAAATCATTTTACTTGACTTTTGACCGAGCAATCAAAGTCGACCTTTGACTGGGCGATCAAGGTCATATCTTTTCCTTTTCCTTGGATTTTCGCGGGCACGAAATCCTTTTGTTGACTTTTGACCAGACGGTCAAAGTCAACCTTTGATTGGCCGGTCAAGGTCATATCTTTTCCTTTTCCTTAGATTTTCGCAGACACGAAATCCTTTTATTGACTTTTGACTAGATGGTCAAAGTCAACCTTTGATTGGATGGTCAAGGTCATATCTTTTCCTTTTCTTTGGATTTTTGCGGACGCGAAATCCTTTTGCTTGACTTTCGACTGGGCGGTCAAAGTGGACCTTTGACCGGGCGATCAAGGTCATATCTTTTCCATTTCCTTGGATTTTCGCGGGCGTGAAATCCTTTTGCTTGACTTTTGACCGAGCGATCAAAGTCGACCTTTGACCGAGTGGTCAAGGTCATATCTTTTCCTTTTCCTTGGATTTTCGAGGACACGAAATCCTTTCACTTGACTTTTGACCAGGTGGTCATATCTTTGTTAAAAATATTACATTAATTTTGATGATTATTCACTTGTGCATATTTTCATAAATATTATAACTTGAAAAAGATTTAAGTGTCTTATCAAGAGCGGCAGATCATTCCAGTAAAAATCAGAATATTAATCAGAACTCCGCAAAAATTCAAGCTGAAATCCAAAACGGCATACCGTGGATAGAACGGTATACCGTTTCAGGGAAATTCGGAAGATGCAGCGGCACTCCGAAACAGAAGAGAAAAAGGAAAGAAGGCAAATCAAAAACGGCATACCGTCCCAAAAATCGGTATACCGTTTTTCTCGTGTGTTGCAGATTAAAGAGCT